>CAUYQV010150296.1:0-19136 GCA_963574575.1 Galagoides demidoff | reverse complement strand
TTTTGGAGACAGAGCCTAAAGATATCCCCCTGGGTAGAGTGCCATGGCATCACAGCTCATAGCAACCTCCAACTCCTGGGCTCAAGCGAGTCTCCTGCCTCCGCCTCCCAAGTAGCTGGGACCACAAGTGCCCGCCACAACGCCTGGCCATTTTTTGGTTGCAGCCATCATTGTTGTCTGGCGGGCCCGGGCTGGGGACTCAAACCCGCCACCTTAGGTGTACGTGGCTGGCGCCTTAGCCGACTGAGCCACAGGCACCGAGCCTTTAATCACTAATTAAATTCATCACTAGAAGACTACATTGAGACACATTATAATCAAATTGTAAAAAATCCAGAAAATAGAGAAAATTCTGAAACCAATTTTAAAAAATGACACGTCACATGTAAGGATATGTATAATCCATATAATCCATGAGATAATAAAGAGATTTCTTAGCAAAAATCTTACAGGTCAGAGAAGGGTGAGATAACCAAAATGCCAGAAGAAAAAAAGAAATGTGCCAACTGAGAGCAGTATACTCAACATATTGTTCTTTTATACATGAAGGCGAGAGAAAATCTTCACAGACAAAAGTGGGAGTTTGTCACTATTAGACAAGCCTTAAAGGTTAAGGATTAAGAAATTTCTTTAAGCTAAAACAAAAGCATGACACATAGCAACACAAAAACAGATAAAATCATCAATCCCACTGGTAAAAGTAACTATGGAGAAAAAACCAAATTGAAAGTAATTAGTGGTGGAGTGTAGCATGAATTACTATTACATTTGGTATCAAAGTTACAAGAAAAATATTTGATGAATGCACAATATAGAAAGAAGCAAACTCTCATGAAAAGAATACAAATTGACTTTGAAAGAGTAGTTGTGCAGAGTTTCTATATGAGATCAAAGTTATTATTGAATTAAAATAGATTATAAAGCACCAAGCTCAGCACTAAGAAAATGTTTTAATAACTACACAAAAGATGAATAGAAAATAATAAAAGAAAATAACTATAAAAGTCCATTAAATATAAAAGGCCAACAAGACAAGAGGAAGAAAGAGACAGGCAAGTGCAAAACAGACAAAAACCATGTTCTCCAAGTCCATCCTCGTTGCTGCCAGGGGCAGGATTGCATTTTTTATGGCTATGAAATACCCCATTGTGTATATATCCTAAATGTTTTTATCCAGCCATATAATAATGGTCAAAATCTTGGCCATTGTGAATAGTGGTACAATAAACATGGCATGCAGATGTCTTTCCGATACACTTAATACATATGTCTTTGGATATATAGTCAGCAGTGGGATTTCTGGGTCATGTGGTAATTCTGTTTTGAGTTTGGTGAGGAATCTCTTTATTATTCTTCAGGATGGTCACACTGATTTACCTCTCAGCAGCATTTGTTATTGACTGTAAACAGGGTACTATGTTGAATAACAGTGATAAGAGTGAGCATCTTTATCTTGTTCTAATATCATAAGAAAGCTTTCAGTTTCTCCCCAATTCACTGTCACATGCTTGCTCTGGGTCTGTCATTTTGCTGTGAGTTTCTTCTATACCTAGTTTTATGAGAACTCTCAGGAAGTGATGCTGAATTTTACTGAATGCTTTGTAAGCATCAGTTAAGTGATCATGTGGTTATTGCTCTTCTTTCTGTTGATATATCTCATTGATTTGTTGTTTTTTTTTTAATGTTCTCTATATACGTACATGTGTTTATTTGGTTTCCACTTTTTGCCTTCACAAAATTGAAGAGGCTTAAAATTTAATAACAATAGCAATGTTTAAGATAAGGACTAGAAACAAAAACCTTGTAAAGAACAAATGAAGATAAATACAATTGGAAAAGAAATCAGATGATTGCTGCAATGAAATATTAAGCAATAATAATAATAATGCAAAAAAAGTAACATTCACATTGTCAGGTAACTGTATGTCTATCATAGAATGCTTTGACTCTGAGGTTCAGTATGGAGTCATCAGTTTGTGTATGTAGATCAATCCTTACATTTCTAGAATGAATCCCTCTGGGTCATGATGAATAATCTTTTTAATATGTCGGTGAATGTAGTTTGCTTGTATTTCATTGAGGATTTTTCCCTCTATGCACAACAGAGATATTGGTCTATAGTTTTCTTTTCTCTGTGTGTCTTTGTTTGGTTTTGGTGTCAGGGTGATACATGTTTCATATAATGAGTTTGGTAGTTTTCCCTTCTCAATTATTTTAGATAATTTAATCAGGATTGTTATAAGCTTTTCCTTTTGAATGCTAGTAGAATTCTGCAGTGAAGCCCTCAGTACTGGGGCTTTTCTTTGATCGGAGACATTTTATTGCTGCTTCTATCTCATTACTTGTCATTGTTTTATTCTGATTTTGCATTTTATACTGGTTCAATCTTGTTTGGTTGTATATAACTAGGAATTTACCCATTTCTTGTAGATTTTCCAATTTATTGTCATGTATTTGTTCAGAGTAGTCTCTAGTGATCCTTTGGATTTCTGTGGTATCAGTTGTCTCCTTTTTCATCTCTGATTTTATTTAATTGGGTCTTCTCTCTTTTTTTTCTTATTGGACTAAAGATGTGTCAAGTTCATCTTTTCAAAAACAAATTTTTTATTCCACTAATCTTTTATGTTATTTGTTCCAATTGTATTTATTTCACCTCTAACATTTATTGTTTCTTTTCCTCTATGAAATTTAGGTTTGGTTTGCCCTTGTTTTTCTAGTTCTTGAGATGCAAGAAACAAGTTCATATGACAAACATTGCTCATGTGACGATTTTCTTGACGTAAGAACTTATTTCTGTGATCTTTTTCGACTCCTTTTTCTGTATTCCATAGCTCTTAATATGTTGTGTTTTCACTTGTTTCAAGAACTGTTTTGATGGTATTTTAATTATACATCAACCAACTCATCATTCAGGAGGAAATAGGGAGTGAATGCTAGCTGTAGGACATTCGTCGGCTGGACTACATCATCTTTCTCAGTGCAATGGGTCTGAAAAAGTCTCTGGAAAATCCTAAAACTCATTGGACAATGTCACAATTTCTCAAGAGTAGATATGAAACAAAACAGAACTTTCTGCTCACAGAGTCCAGAGATATCTTATTTAGGAATGAAATTCTTCTTCTACTAAGATGGAAGCAGTGGCTGACACAGGTTACTACCTTATTAAGAAAAAAATCAAAGGAATTCAATCCAAGGCATCACCTTCATTCTTTTCAGCCATTCTTACTGTATGACACTTTTGTTTGAGGTTATTCGTTGTCACCAGATGTGTACTAAAAACCAAAACAATACGTCTGGGTCAGAAAGGTGGGAATAGGAAGATACTAAGAGAATTGAGACTTATGAGCTAATTTCAGGCCACTCTTAAACATGTTCTCAGAAGAGAACAACCAGTGCTTTCCGTTTATATTTCATTAACTCTTAGTGGCAAGGAAAGTTGCAGATTATAAGTTGTTGTTTCCTAGCTGACACAATGCTCCAGGATATAAAATTGGTCTGCTGTTACCAAGGAAGAGGAAGAGAATGGGCATTGAGTACGCAGCTGCCCTTCTCTGCCACAGGATTAGACTAGATTTACCATCTGTCTTTTGCATCCTTTTTAGTCTAAAGAAGAAAAAAAATACGATACTCATAAGTTAAGTTTTGGAGATTGCATTTTAACAGCTTTTACTGAACTTTTTCACCATAACTACAGGTATCAGTATGATTTAACTGTTTTTAAAAATCGAGAAACAACAAAACACAAGTGTCTTTGTTGTTTGAATGACTGAACACACATCTGAAAAAAAAAGAAAAAGAGCTAGGCAATTTAAGCCTTATATAAGTAAGGCTTGTCAGTGTTCCAGCATGTTTAAGCAAATTCTACTGCCTTTTGTTTTAAAAAAGTCAGCACAGCAACCATGTAAAGTGTAACATCCAGGCAGATCGAAATAAATGTGACCGTTCTTATGAAATAGGACATTGCTTGCTCTATGGAAAGAAGACAGATTACCAGGGTGGAATGACATATATATGTTTCTGCAACATCTTGTAACCACAGTCCCTTAGAAATTATTACACCACAATTCTGCATGAGCTCAGTAGGTTCATATTTCTTTAAAGCACAAGGTCAAGAAAGAGACCAGCTGCCAGGCCAGTCTGACCCAGGCTGCGGCTCTGCCTGACCTGTGTCAGGAATAATATCAATCAACCCTGAAACCACTACCGTGTTAGGCAAGGAGCTTCTAATGCTGGTGACTAGTTATGGCATTGGGTCTAAAAATAACAAGCAGCCATCAGTATCGGTACACAAAAAACTGAATGTTATCAGCATGTGAAAGACTTGTAGACCAGATGAAAGCCATCGATAAGGTCAGACTTGTGACTATAAGTATGTCCTTTCTATTGAAGCAAGTCGGTCACTTTCTGACGAATATTTTACCAGTTTCTCTAATCAGAGAGAAAATGGTAGAGGAATAATTTTCAAAAATTCCCAAATGTTTGCATATCCACTACAGAGTATTTTAATACTGCATTAATTGAAAGTAATTCACCACTGACACCTGTTCTCTTGGTATTTGGGTTTTAACTAATGATGAATATATTCTTTAATATGTTCTTCTTTCACAGGGAAGAGGTTTAATAAATCTAATGTCAAGCTTAAAAACTTATTGAAACCATTAATTTATTAGGAGTGAATTTTCTCTACTAATGAATGCCAATTTTTTGTAATAGCATAGAAGATTTCACAAAAAAAGTCTTCAGCATGATCCAACTTGATTCATAGAAGGGAGAATTTAAAAGTTCAAAGTTTGACATGGAAATCGCTTTGGGGTAACCTTTATGAATTTTATTAATAGGCTATTTGGAATAAATCATTAGTAATAGATTGAAACCTATCAACCTCAGTAATATAGATAATTCATTTAAAGGAGACGTCCTTAGACTATGGCCTGCAGGCCACCTGCGACCCACCGAGAACATTTATCCAGCCGGCTGGGTGTTTTTGCTGCCTCTGCCTGTCCTGCTTAGACACTGCCTGTCCTTTTAAACTATAGTCCAGCCCTCTAACGATCTGAGGGACAGGGAACTGGCCCCCTGTTTAAAAAGTTTGAGGACCCCTCTTTAAATGATCAAATCATGATTTTAAAGCAAATAGTTCAAATATATTAAAAGTAAATTTTTAACCTATATTGTCTCTTTTTGTTCTTTTCAACTACTTCCTTGGTTCATAATGTTTTGAGTTATAAAATCCCACTTGGACTTGCCATACTAGAAATAATTAAATTTAACCATGCTGGAGCATCTTAAAAGATCCCCTAAACATTAGAAGTATCTCAAATCTGATGAAGATTGTGTGAACACTTTTACTACATTCACAGGCTAGTTGCACCAAAATATTAGTGAACTCTTTACACCTGGGGGGAGGTGACTGACCCTAAATTCAGTCTCACTTAGGGTTAGAAGTCAGAGACTCCAGAATCAAATAGGAGCTCAACACATACTGAGCCGGGAGAACTTTGATTCATTCATCAACAAATGTTCATTAAGCAAAAACAATGTGTCAGATACTGGGTTAAGAGCTGGGAGTACTGCAGTAAGCAAAACCCACTCAATGCCTCCTCTCATTGACCTGATAAAAGAATAAAAATAAACACAAATGTGCATTTTCAGGTGGTAATATGGTATGAGAAAGAATAGCAGATTGAGAGCACTAGAGACCATCGGTTGTAGAGAAATGTTAGTAGAAACAGGAAGGAAGTGAGAGACACTTTATATATATATAATAGAGAGAGAGAGAGAGAGAATCTTTCAGGCAGAAGACACAATCTGTGTAAATGCTGTGAGGAGGGAGGGTAACTGACAAGTAAGAGGAATAGCAGAGGCACCTGTGAGGTGGGGAGGGAAGAGAGACAGAGAGAAGTTAGAGGTAATTAAGACAAAAATCATTTGGGCCTTTGCACCATAATAAGTACTTGGATTTGGAGTTTATTGTAATTCCAACTTTATATCTAATAGTTTTAAAAAGATCTCTCTGGCTACTTTAGTCAGTTTGGGCTGTCATAACAAAAGGCTTAAATAAATTTTTTTTCCCACTTCTGAAGGCTGAAAATCTAAGACCGGGTGTTAGCATGGTTAGGGGCTTGGAGAGTACCCTTTTCTTGGTTTGCAGAAAGCTACCTTTACCTTGTGTCCTCACATTGAAGAAATAAATATCTCACCTCTTTTCATAAAGACATTAATTCCATCCAGGAGTTAACCTAACCTTTATTATCTCCCAAAGGTCCCTCATCTCCATCACATTGGGGGCTGGGTTTTTGGGGGGGGGGAATACATATATTTAGCCCATAGCATATTATATGAAAAACAGCCTCTAGGAGGATAGGGGGCGGAGGCAAGGACCTATGGTAAGGAAACTATACACTAAACTTCACTTAATGAAAGGCAGTGGCTTAGGTCATAGATTAAAGGTAGAATTAGTGAGAAGTGGCTAGTTTCTCGGTAGGCTAGAGTTTTGGCTAATTCATTGTGTGTGGAATATGACAAAAATTCAACACAGACAAAAACCTAGTTCTTCTAAGCTCTCCTTCCTCAAATATGCAATGAAGAATTCATCAAATATAGTATAGAGTTGTGAAAAATGGAAGGTCAACGTATAAAAGCAATTAAGAGAATTATTGTATTTGATATATTGTGAAATCAGAAATAATTATCATATTATAGCATTTTAAATAATAAATAGCAGTGCAATATGAGTCCTGGACAAAAATATTTTAAATTCCTCCAGTAATAGACAAATCTCAAGTTACAGAACTTGGTGTCTCTGTATCCATATAGAAATTTCTATCACAAATAATTTTGCTCAGGTGTTTCTACCACTAGTTTTCTTAAATGCACCCTTTCCATTAGGTAGAAGTGGTTTTTGTTTTTTTTAATTATATATTAATATGTGGGTACAAATGTTTAGGTTACATTGTTTTTAATTCTAAGGCAAAGTTCAAGTTGTAGTTGAGTCTTTTGCCCCGGGGGGCATGTTGAACAGCCTCACATTGTGCACATTGGATGAGATCCTGTCCAATGCCCGCCGTCCTTCCCTGTCCCTGCTCTTCCCTCCCCCTTGCCAGACCATATTTGTGTGTTTTCATTTGTGTGGGTGTGTAGTTGTTTATCTATTGGGTTCATATTAGCATTGGGTACTACTCAGCCATCAGAAAAGATAGAGACTTAGACTTTACCTTATTTATGTTTACCTGATTAGAGGTGAAACACATTCTTCTTAGTAAAGTATCTTAAGAATAGAAGAAAAAAAAATCAGAAGCAGTTTTAATTCATGTCATGTTAGCCTGCTTCAGAGGCCACCTAGTTTCAGTCACCTGACCCTAACACCAGAAGACAGGGTGACGTTGCTAAGAGCTGTGTTCCTGCCTCTGCTCAGTGGTGGCATACTCAGAGAGGTAGACTTGTGTGAAATCCTGGGGTGTTTCACGTTGTCTTCACACTATATTAATTATAATGAGATTTGTAAAAACAGAGTAGAGGTAAAATGTTCAATTTATGTTACTATTTAGATGGAATATTTTCAAAAGTATAAAGAGATACATGAGCTAGCCTCTATCCTTGTCTGCATGGATATCTATATCCATATTACATCAGTATGTATGTCTTTATCATTGATATGATTTGTGCTTGAAATTCGCTTCCTAATTGTGTTTCTTTTTTTGTTGTTGTCGAATAGAAACCATCAGGGAAAAACATTTTTAACTGAGAAAATAATCTCCTTAGTCTATCTGATTGGCAGCTTCTTGCAGATAAGTTTGCACGTCAAAATTGTATATATGATTTTATGTGAATAAATGAACTTATTATAGGAATAAATTTAAAATATTTTTCAAACTATGAGATAAATAAATAAAACTTATAGGTTTCATGTATGCAATTTTCCTCTCTAGAAACAGGGTGAATTATTCAAATAATGTGGCTTCTTATTAAATTTATATTATTTTTTTGAACAACTGTGACTTTAAAAATATTTTTGAAATTTATTTCTATTAAAACAAATGCTATCTATGTAAAATAAAATTGGTTTTTATCAACAACTGGAAAATAGCAGGCCAGGAGAATCACTTACATTTAGTTCTAATAAAAAGTGACTCATAATCATATAATAGCATCGTGTACTTGAAAAACACTTCTCAGCTTTAAAATTTCAAAAGCCACAGAATGTAATAGCACCTAGTCGATTCCCTAGGGAAAGAAACTTGCATTCTTATAATAGAACAAGTTAACAAGAACATTATAAAAACATATTTTCCTTCTGTAGTTCAAATATCTCAAAATGACAGTTTGAAAGTAATAGTGCTTATCTGCAGGAGACTAGTGAATCATTATTATCTTTTCCTTACCAATATTTCTTAAATTAGATTCTTAATCCTCTACAACTAGCTGTGATTAAAAAATAATAACAATAAGACAAACCTTAGACATAGGGTAAAGTCGTCATTTCATTTCACATGGTATCAAAGATTTAGTGTTATAAAATAATGGTAACCTGAAAAGAATATCCATATGTTATATTTTATTTGCATATAAATGTATATATGCATATTATATGCTAGAATATGTATATGTATATTTTGAGACTCAGATAGATATCTGAGAGCATGAAAGAGCAAATAAAAAAAAGAAATGTCCAAGGGAAATTTTTAAATGTATTGATAAAAGCAATAAGATTATTATATTAATAAATATCATATGTATAAATTTGTACAGAGCCATGAAATATTAATATATTATTATTTCTACGTAATCACTTTAAATTAATATAAATTTTTACAATTATAATAGTACTAAAGAACAATTCTGCTAAATACTCAGTAGTCCAATTAAATCTACAAATAATCTCCATCCATCCTCTCATGAAGTCTTTCTTGGAGACTACAACTGGGTGAATTGGTGCTTCTGGCTCTTTGACATAACCCCCCAATTTATTTTATTTCATTTTATTTTAGTTTTGTCCTTTTTAACCTTCTGGCATGATGATCTAGGCTCTCGGTTCATTCTTACATAGTTCCTGAACCAATCCAAGAAATATCTATTTCTCTAAGGAAACTCAATTTTTTCCTGTCTCTCCTTTCTTTTCTTTTCTTTTCTTCTTTTCTCTTCTTCTCTTCTCTTCTGTTCTCTCCTCTTTTCTCTTTTCTTTTCTTTCTTCCTTTCTTTCTTTCTTTCTTTTCTCTCTTTCTCAAGCATGAAACAGTCTATTGAAGAAGGGAAAGATAGGGTTAGAAAGTAAGAATGTTTACAAAACAGGATATGTTTTCCATAGACAGTGAACCAGCCTTCGTAGGCAGGGAAGGGTGGTAAAGACACAAAGACCCTCCTTCTTTCTTCCCCTCTCTCTTTTTCTTTCTTTCTTCTTTCTCCCTCCTTTTCTATTTCTTTTGTCTTTTTTTTTTTTTAACAATTGGTGTCAGAAAACAAAATCTAGGCTTTTGGTGTGCTGTTGGGTGTCAGTCTTTCAGCTAACAGAGCCAGGAAAAAAAAAATATATATATATATATATATTCCAGATATATGCACAAATCTAATTATTTGTATAAGCAAACATCTGCTTTTATATTGCATTAAATACAAATTCCACCCAATGTCTCCAACTGTAATCCATTACCACATGGGCTCTCTGAATTCACCTCCTTAAGATATCCAGATGAAGTTTCATCCTGTGACATTAGTTCTCTGATGATCAAATAAAAGCTATCAATTTTCAGTTTGGTCAACTTTGTTCTTATACTTACAGAATTGAAAGTAAAGTCTATTACTTCAAATATATATATTTTTCAAATACTTCTCTTGTGTTCCTACTGTTCTATTTTTTTTATAGCACTGTGTTCTCATTTTTGAAATCACTGTTTCCTTGTGACCATTTTAAATAACATTGTCTTTTTAAAAAAATCTGCTCCTTTTCTGGAATTATTCCTTTTCTTTCAGTCACAGATTTTATTTTTAAAATCATTCCTTTCTCTTTTTCATTTTGTGCATTTTCTTTAACTTTTGTTGGTACAGAATGGCTATTTCTATTTGGGACTGATGCCTGAAATTTTGAGAGAGGAAATTTGTGCATATGAGGAGGATATAACCAATGTCATTCTTCACTGTCTGTGCTTTGTCTTAGACCTTGAGAAATTCATGACTTAGGAGCATTCAATTCCTTAAGAAAAAGTGTAAATTCATAGTTGCTTGGCACTCTGAACATGAAATAATGTAGGGAAACAGGTAGTTTAACTGCTTTGTGAAACTTAAATTAATATCCCTGGCTTTAACCTCATGACTTACCTAACATTTCTGTTGTGATGTTTCCAAATTTAAAGAGTTTCCAAGTTTACCATGTACAGAATCCCTGACTACTCTTGTGAAGCAAACTCTGTATATATTTTAAGCTTTAGCTTCTGCCAGTCTATTTTATCAGTTAGCACTTCCCAATCATCATTTAGTGTTCTTAACAATCGGTTGAAACCTCTTCTAATTATTTTCCTTTCCAATTCTTTTCATCATTTTAAACCTATTATTTTCTGTTTCTATGAAGTCATTTAATGGTGACACCAAAAAAAGTTAAAAGAAAAGTGTATTTAGAAGAAGTCTTATTTAATTAAATTCCTGCCTGAAATGCATCAGTTAAAAGTTTGTATAAATTAAAAATATATTGAAAGAAAAAAAACCCCAAAAATTATACTGAAAGATTACAAAGATTATCACTTATCTGCAATATTTATATATTTGAGCACTCAATAAATAGTGCAGAGAAAGCCCCAGGTGCCCATACTATTTTTCTAATTTCATTGACTTCAAAAAGGGAAGGAATGCCTTTCGTGGTTGCAACATTTTTAGGCAGGCAAACTCATCATATATTTTATTCTAGAAATTTTCAATGCCTTTGCTTTTGGGGGAACAATGCTACATCCACACACTTTTATGGGCCATTTATTCTTTATCCATTTATTATTTATTATCCATTTATGATTATGTTTTGCCATTCTTAAAGATGACCAGAAGCAAGAGAGGTACTTTCCCAAGTGTTCATTTCAAAGCTATCACGACACTCAAACAGTTATTTAGTCATTTGTTTTCTGAAGAGTTGTCTTGTACTCAAAGATCATATTATAAAGTCAGCATGACAAATTTTCTTAAAATCAATATTATCCTTGACATTATTGTTATGCAAATAAGAAGACTCTTGAGCACTTAAGCTATTGTGTTGGAGATGATACTCATAAAATTTAGAATTCAGCAGTGTTAGAAAAGAAAGTTCCCCAGCTGGGACTTTCATGATGGTAAATATAGTGGGTTCTTCTTTTGTTTTTTAAAAAGACATAACATTAAGGTGTAATTTACATGTAGAAAAATTAATAATTTATAGTATATATTTCTGAATGTTTGACAAGATACTATTAGGTCGTATACTGTTTATTGGGTAACCACTAATATAATTAACCTGTAGAATATAACCATTAAACTCAACAGTTCCTTTAGGCCTCTTGTTTCAAATCATCACCCAATATACAATCATTATAAATTACTATTCTGTTTTGTGCCCCTGTAGTTTTGACTATAACATGAAGTCCTGCAAAAAAAAAAAAAAAAAAAAAAAAGTCACACTGAATATTCTTTTGAGTAGGGTGTCCTTAATTCATCAAATGCAATTGTAGTCTTATGTGTCAGTGCATCTCTCTTGGAACAACTCATGATAAGTTGGCTGGGTGGTATGGTAAGTTTCTAGGAGACATATGGTTTACACTTTTAGAAGGCACTCTGGGACCACAAGTTTCTGGCATGAAAAAGTTTGGAAGTTAACACTTCTCTCCTTTTAGGAAGAAACGAACAAATTTTCTTGGATCCACTAGAAGTCACACAGTGACATCTCTGCAAAGAGCTCAGTATAGAAAGCAAGACAAAAAGTATGACTTTGTAGTGGAGAGACTTGTCAAATGCTACCTCAGTAGTGTGTTCAAGGTATTCATCAAAGCAATAAGTCATATGTGATGTACATACCCTTTAGATGATGGAATGCAAATGGTACTCTGCCCCTGCAGTCTTTCGTTATGTCATGTGTTAGGCAGTGCTTGCAGACATAAGAGAATTGAATGTATTAAAATCATGAGAATTGATGATAAATCCTCTGGGGAAAATGAAAAGAAGAAAAAGAGAAAAGACCCTATGTTAAACCATTAGAAAACCCCAACAACAACTTTTCCTTAATAAGATATTTGAAACAACCTTTAAATACAACGAGAACTGCGGTTTTCAGGCCTCAGGAGAACTTCTCTGCGGCAGCGTTGCCAACATCTTTTCTGTTCCAAATAAATTGTTGTGTCTCATAACAATTGGGTCTTGTGGACTTTCCCTTACAGACCGTTAACATTAGCACTTGTTCATAGCTCTGTTTGATGCAGTCTTCTCCTGTTTAATTGGTGGGTGTTTACCCATTGACTCTAGGGGAAGGTGGGCCACCACACAGCTTTCTCTTTCCAATGTGAACACATTTAATCTACCGACTCTGTAGAAATCCTTGTAAGCTGTTGACTAGGCACAGTGTTTTCCAGACTCAGAGGTCTGCAGGAAATCTAAATAGAAAATAGATGGACCATTTAAAAAACTTTTTAAATCTCTGATACGAAATACTTTTATATCCAATAGCATTTGGAGCACAAATCCCATAAATGATTATGGGAGAAGAGAAAAGATACCTATATTACTATAATACATATTCTCAAGAATGACTACATATAATAAGATATTGAGCTAATTGTTCTCTAGAACACAAACATTCTTTATCAGTCTGTAAGTTTTAATTTCTTGTAATCAAATAGTGGAAGAAGGTGGGTTTTTCCCCCCCAGGGGTCATTTTTAAAAATTCTGCTTTTTATCAATTTCAGAAGGTACTGCTATGACAGAAAGGGATATTTACACTTGATGGAACCCAACAGTTAAATACACAGCTTCTGCTTCTGGAGACATTTTCTTCTATAGGAGAGCTGTTATGTTTTCTAATTCAATCACTAATATGTTTCAGATAAGTAGCTATCCCTACATATGTAGATCCTATAACATTGAGAGTGACATATTTCTTTCTTTATTTATTTGCAGTTTTTGGCTGGTGCTGGGTTTAAACCTGCCACCTCCGGCATATGGGGCCACCGCCTTATTCCTTTGAGCCACAGGAGCCACCCTGACAGATTTTTTTTTAAGGAAAATAGTTCAAGCCTGAGTATAGATTTACATTTTAAATAAACAAATTTTACACTAGCAACAATGAGATGTCAGTTCAGGATATTAACCCTTTGTTGTTACACTCATTTTTTCTGCTCTCTCTGATGAAGCAAAAACTTCAATTTAAATTTACATATGAAAACAAATGATAAAATTTAAATCTAACAAATAGAAATAAAAACTGTTCTATAATTCTTTGGTCAAAACCAAATCTTGTAGTTAGTAATAACTAAAAGCCAATAGATGTTGTTTTAAATTTCAAATGATCATTGATTATTTGCCAAATCATTTTATCATATACCAATTAGTAATGTTATAACATTTGGACATAGAAATTCAGGGAATAAGTTCACTGTCTTGCATTATCCCTGCATTATTAGTACACTCTTTGACAGTGGTTCAATAACCAAACAAAACTTACAAAAAGAGAGAAGCCAAAATCGAGTTAGGTTTAGAACCTAATTCTGGATATCTAATGGGTTAATTTAATTAGACCCAACATGATTCAAACAACAAATTTATATACAAAATTACTTTTATTTTACTGTGTTTTAATGTTAATCTTTGATGTTTAGTTTGTTTCTTATCCTTTTCTATGTTAAAATAATCTGTACCAAACTTTAGAAATACTATTTTTAACACTAGTCTCTTGCCCTCTTAGTTCTCAGTCAAAATAACTTAACTCTCAGTAAAACTAACAAAGTATATGTAGTACATGCACAAATGAAAGATATTCCTTGGTTTGCTGTATAATTGTTTCTTAGTTTTTGCTATGGCATGCACAGATTAAATAATAACTTTGTGTATTATAACTAAGAAATAAGCATAACACATTATAACAGGGTTATAAAAAAACACTTAAAGAAGTCTTTGAAATTGATTCTTAATTCATATTTGGGGAATCCCTCCAAATTATTAGAAAATGTAAGTTTTGGCTTGGCACCCATAGCACAGTGGTTACGGCGCCATACACGGAGGGTGACAGGTTCGATCCTGGCCCACGCCAGCTAAGCCATAATGACAACTGCAACAAAGAAAGGCTGGGTAGTTGTGGCTAGCACTTGTGGTCCCAGCTGTTTGGGAGGCGGAGGTGGGAAAGTCACTTGAGCCCAGGAGTTTGAGGTTGGTGTGAGCTGTGATGCCACGGCATACTACCAAGGGCGATGTAGTGAGACTCTGACAAGAAAGAAAGAAAGAAAGAAAGAAAGAAAGAAAGAAAGAAAGAAAGAAAGAAAGAAAGAAAGAAAGAAAGAAAGAAAGAAAGAAAGAAAGAAAGAAAGAAAGAAAGAAAGAAAGAAAGGAAATATAAGTTTTGCTTCCCTGTTACTTCTGAGATTTTTGTCAATCACAAAGCTATTAAGTAGTCATTTAAAAATGCATTAGGTAGCTATAACCTCATAAGTATGCTGGGTGCTGAAGCCAGGGGGATGGACAAGGCATTCGTTTCTAACCCCCTTATCCTCGCAGCACCTTTGGGTAGAGGGACAGGAAACAGCACGTCATACCACGGTGCACAGATGTTTAACCTGATGACATAGACCACAGACACCCTTCGTTTTTATTTTATTCACCATTCCATTTCCTACTGTAGGTAGCATTTATAAAATATTTGATATGTAAGTTCCAATAAATGAAACAAATCTCTTTTTCGTATTTACTCAGGATAAATGAATGAGTGATAAATTCTACTTGAAGGAAACCCAATGATAAATCAGCTCAGGGATGAGAAAGATATTACCAGATTATGAAGGCATTCTAGGAAAAGAAGCAATATGGGAAAATTGATGAAAACCTGAGGCATAGTATGTGCCGAGTGTTAGGGAAAGAACAAAGTCATGTTATAAGAAGATATAATTCTTGGCAAAGAGTAGAGGAAATGATTCTGGGAAAACAGTACAATTCATGAGGGATTTTATATTTCAGGCTAAGGAAATTTTATTTCATCAGATCTTAAAATGTGCAAGTTATTCTAAGTTTTTCTTGTTTACTATTCAAAATGGAAATAACATGAACTGTTCTGCCTATTTTACAAAGTGGAATGATTTATTTAAATACCTGTAAGAATGCCACTTAACACTAAGGACTTTAGCATAAGGCATTAAGTTGAAGAGTTTAAACATGTCTTCCATTGTGGGAGAATAAAATTGCTTAGGGCTTAATTATTATAGAAAGATAAAAGATAGCACAGGGATGCAGCATGAAAGATGTTTTACACTATTTCTATTTAATACAATATTTTATATTTATCATAAGATCGTACTACCCAGTCTTGGCTGTTCTCAGGTTATTCCTTAATTTTAGCAATAAAGAATTATGTATAATGTTGAGGGAAGAAAGAACAAGGACGTTGAGTTTCCACCAATAGTACACTTTGTTAAAGTTTAATTTGTTAATTAATATTACTAATTATTTTAATATCTAATTAATGGTGTACCAATGTTTCAGGGTGAATAAAAGTCCTGGATGGCATGATGTTTTATTCACATGTAAGTCATTGGATGGACAGGTACTCTGTTTAAGTAAAACGCATAAAAGTTAAAGGCTAAATACTTTTTTAATAAATTGAAAGTACAGAGAGTTAATGTAGTTGATTTTAGATCCAGACCATATTTATTGTCTTCATTTATGTAGATAAGGTTAAATTTTCAAGAAAATTCCCCAGTGATATCAGTTTGTTCTACGTGGAGTAGATGTCCTTGCCATGCAAAAACACCAATACTAAATATAACAATAATATGTCAGTTTGTCACGTAATATCATTTATGATTTGTAATTTCTTTTATTATACCAGGTTTTACAGTGTGGTGCCTAAGATTATGTGCTTTAATCAGACCCAATGTGATTTGAAACTTAGCCATAATGGTTACTAGCTGAGTCAGTTTGGGTTATTTTACCATATCTGAGTTTCATGTTCCTTTCTGCACAGTTGAAATAACAGTGCCTACAAAAAGATAGTGTGTGTGAAATAATATATGTGCCATACCAAGAGTTTAAGCATTTAAGTGCTTAGTAAAGTAGTTATTTAAAAACACCACAGAGTCTGAAGTATGCTGTCTATAATCTCTTTCAATATTTCCTTAGATTTCCATTTTTCTATATATATTTAATGAGAAATATCTGTGAAAACTAATTGTTATTAAAATCTTTTATGATTTGCATTAGTAATACATTCCCTATACTTATTCCAAAGAAGTTGGCTGGCCCAAACCTGTAATCCTAACATTCTGGGAAGCAGAGTCAGGAAGATTGCTTGAGCTCCAGCCTAAACAAAGTGAAGTCCCATCTCTACTACAAATACAAAAATTAACCATGTGTTGTGTGGGGCCGTAGTTCTAATAGTCCCAGTTACTTGGGAAGCTGAGGCGAGAGGATCTCTTGAGCCCAAGAGTTTGAAGTTGCTGTGAGCTATGACAACATCATAGCATTCAATCCAGGGTGACAGAGACTCTGCCAAAAACAAAAACAAACAAAAAACCTTATCCCAAAGAGGTTAAATATATTTGATATATAAAAGTTATTTTATATATGTTATACATATATAAAAAATGTTTTTTATATGTTACTGCACACACATGTCAGTGCTCTTCAAAGGAGACATAGTAATTACAGATGATTTTGCATCCCCAAAATTAGAGAAGTCTGGGAGAAAAGAGTCTTATGATCAACAATTTTTAAAAACTTTGCATAAAATCTCTACCATAGAATATTAATATTTTAAATGATCTCAACATTTTTGCTCCAAAGAAATAATTTTATTGAAAACATTTCTCAAACTTATTTGTCAAATGGAAGGTCAACTTTTAGTTCTTCCCATAAAGGCCATATTAGTTTGCAGTCCCATCAGCAGTGTAGAAGTGTTCTCATATCTTTACGTCCATGCTAGCATCTATAGTTTCAGGACTTTGTGATGTGGGCTAATCTTACTGGAGTTAAGTGTCCCAATCCCATTACTAGGTATCTACCCCAAAGAACAAAAATCATTTTACACAAAGACATTTGCCAAAAAATGTTTATTGCAGTTCAATTCATAGTTGGCAAAGCATGGTAGCAGACTAAATGCCCGTCAACTCATGAATGGATTAACAAATTGTGGTATATGTGTACTATGGAACACTATTCAGCCATAAAAAGATGAAGATTTTACATCTTTTATGTTGACATGGATGGAGTTGAAACACATTATCCTTAGTAAAGTACCTCAAGAGTGGAAAAATAAATATACAGTGTACTCTGTGCTAATGTGAAACCAATGCATAAACAATGACACACTCTTATCAACAATAAAACAAAAACATAGTCTAGTATGGGGCAGGTGGAAGAGTGAGAGGGGAAGGAGGGAGGATGATTAGCAGAAGGGCTTTTGGTATGCAAGGATGTTCAACATACCCTCTAGGTGAGGGGGGTTCTTTCACAACTAGGACTTTACCTTAGAAGTGAGAAGAAGGCAATCTAAAAATTTGTAATTTGTACCTTCATATTAATTTGAAATAAAAATTATTTGTCCCACAAACTTTATTACCTATTTTATTTTTCACTTTTGTGGTAGTAGTTATAACTGCTATCATATTATGCCAATGATCAAATGATGTTGAATAATTTCACTTCTTTGATCAAAACCAGCAATATTTTCTCATCACATCAAAGTAAAATTTAGTGTAATCAAGCTAAAAATCTCTTTTTGAGAGATTTTTTGAATTCACGTTGGTTATTTTACAATCTGTGACTTGTGTTGTTACCCAGCTCTATACTCTCTTATTCTTATCCAGATAAGTCAGAGTTAAAGAATAAAATATACCTTAATGTCTTAGGGACATAAAGTGGATAATGAATGTTAATTTTTTTCTATTTTACATGCTACACTACAGTGGAAATGACTGCTGTTCAGGCTCAAATGCTAACTTCACATGTGATGAATCTAGGATTTGAACAGTTATTATAGAAAATTGGCATGTTCTTATAAAAAACAGAATTCACACTATCTTAGCCTCTATTTTTTAAAGATAAGTTTTATGACTCTGTTATCACCATTAACTACAGTTGATTTAAGAGATATGATGGTTTTTTTTAAGATTTAACATTCATAACAATTGATACAAGAGAGACCCCTAGTAGTGTCTGCTCACACTCAACTCTTAAATAATGGACACTGGCTTTATTCCCAATTGGTAGGTATATCTGCATTGATTAATTATTTTTTTGCCTCTAAGAAGAGAAAGTATAATGCAAGGGCCACATACCCTGACTTTTCAGATATTCAGGAAATTCTATAATATGTGGAAAATATATAGAAGTGATGTTTTACTTACTCTCTTTGTTGCCCAGCCAACCAAGCAGATGGAGTCATAGGTGGCATTAAGGACAATATGATAAAACAACACTCGGCTGGGAACCACAATCCTGAAAAGCAAAATCCCTCACTATTTGCTTATGTCTACCATCATTTCTAGAAGACATATGTAGAATGAATGTATAGAACAAAATTCTCCTTATTTTTAGAAGACTAAGTACCCTAATCTTGTCAACTAACCCTGAGCAACAACTGATGGCAGAAATGAGCAGTGTGACTGCCAGATCCCTGAATACAGATTCTCTGTAAACTGACTTGTCAAGGGTAAGAACTGTAATCTGCAAGCATAAGACACCAAGGAAAGAACAGCAATGAGACACACAGCAGTACCAGTCAAATGGATATCCCCAACTTTCCCCATGAAAAAATCTATTTCCAAAAAACCAAAGGGAAGCCTGAAATCCTATTATCTTATTGGCTAAGTGGACATACAAAGACACTACAATGAGAGATCCTGTTATCTTATTGGCTAAGTGGACATACAAAGACACTACAAAGAGAGATCCTGTTATCTTATTGGCTAAGTGGACATACAAAGACACTACAA
>CAUYQV010150293.1:0-13825 GCA_963574575.1 Galagoides demidoff | reverse complement strand
CAGGCGCCCACCACAACGCCCGGCCATTTTTTGGTTGCAGCCATCATTGTTGTTTGGCGGGCCCGGGCTGGGGATTCGAACCCGCCACCTTAGGTGTACGTGGCTGGCGCCTTAGCCGATTGAGCCACAGGCGCTGAGCCTCAACATACTTTTGCCACAAATCTTCCATTTGTTTAAAAAAAAAGCAGTATCTGTGAAGGGCAATAAAATGAGGTATGCCTATGATATAGAGCATAGTATGTAACATGTACATAGTATTAAGTTATGTTTCTCCTTATTTTATTTTCATTACTTTAATGTTTTAAAAATACATTTTAATTCTGATTTGGGTTTTTCTGCTCACAACAGCAAAGATTCAAGAAATGTGGACATCACGGTCGGTGAATGTCAGTTACCAGCATTGGTCCCAAAATCTCTATGCTTATTAAGACCTCCTTTGAATCTAGGTAATCATCAAGAAGACACAGTACCAAAGCCTTGGATGAATGGTACTATTTGTTTTCTTAATAAAATCCTGTTTACTTTTGGTGATATAGAAACATGACAGGAGACCTTTCCACCAAAAACAACAACAAAAAAAGATTAAAAAGAAAAATTGAAACAGATGTAGTATATGTTAAAATTGAAGCCTTATGTACCTTTTCTTAGTACTTTTGATGGAGCAATTTCTGAAATATCTGTATTTATGTGATAGTACTAGTACAAGGAAATTAGGTTATACATAAAGTGTTTATATTTTAATTGAATATATTTGTATTTTAGAATTTGTCAATTCCTATGATAATTCATAATCCTTCGAACAGAATACGCTACATTGAAGGATGAATTTAGAATCTATAAAGTGACTTTGTGTAGTACACACCTAACTTTTCTATACCTTCCCAGTACTGACTTCTTTTTGTATACTATAACAGCATGCCCACAATGGTCATGTGTTTTATCTTAAAAAGGCTTACAGTTTTCATAATGCAAATTACTGCAAAGCTATGCAGCAAAAACTTTAGCTTGTTTCAAATTGTATCAGGATGCTGCCAAAGTAAAAAAAATAAATGATTTAAAATGTAAAATACTTTTATTTTTATTTGTTTTATCTTTAGAAAAAAATATTTTTAAATGTCCTAGTTCTCATTTTAAAAGACCAACATTAAGGAACATAATGCCTAGTATATCAGTCTGCTTGGGTTGCTATAACAGAATACTACAGATTGAGTGGCTTAAAGAACAGAAATTTTTTTTGCACAAATCTAGAGGCTAGAAGTTCAAGATCAAGGTTCTAACAGGGTTCAATTTCTGGTGAGGCTTTCTTTCTGGCTTGCAGACAGCTGCCTTCTTGCTGAGTCCTCATATAGCTTTTTCTTGGCATGTGAAGAGCTATTAGGTACCTATTCTTAAAAAGACACTAATTTTGTCAAATCAAAGCCCCACGCTTAGGACCTCATTTTTTAATCTTAATTACTTATATAAAGACCCTATCTTCAAATAAAGTAGTATGGGCGGTTGGCTTCCACATGTGAATTTGAGGGTTACGGGGTGTGACACAATTCCATCCGTAGTATCTAAATTTATCAGTAGTGTTCTTCTCTTAGAAAGGTTTGTTGTGCGCAATATTTGTCTGTTTAACTTATTTGTCTGCATATCATTTCAATGCAATACTCAATTCCTGTATATAAGGCTTTTTTAAGTAAGTTATCTCTAGCCTTTAGTGAATTTAAAATTTTAAATTCAGATCTAGAAAAACTTAAGGGTACCTAAGATGTAAATTATTCTGTATTTTACAGAAACACACATGGCAGCACAGTCTGTGAATTGAACATGAATATTCCAAAGTGAAACTTTAAAGCAGATAGTAGTGATCATCTATTTCATTGTTATGAAGGGAGTTAAGTTGTAACATATTGGTATGTAATGTTATTCTAAATCATTTCTAGATTTCAGATTTCCAGGAAAACACTCTGTGCTAAAGCAGCAGAATCCTGAAACTTGTGAAATATTTAAGAGGGAAAAAAATGTAGGGGTAAGTTTTCTACTTTAAAAAAATATATTTTATAAAACCCATACTTTAGACTCTTCTAGTTGTATTTCTCCTACTGTCATTTTTTAAGCAGTTCTAGACATTATATAGATTTTGAATGGAGGTTGGTGGTAAGAGGCAGAAAATAAGTAGTGACTCAGGATATTTACAGATAACATATGAAGTTGAAAGCAGCAGAGGGGGAACATAGAAAACAGAAAATATAAGATGAATAGTTCCCTGTGATGAGAGAGAATGCTGGAGATATAAAGCAGTTTATGAGGAAAGTTTTACCTTTTTCTATTAATCAGAGAAGCTAAGGAGAATTTCAGTTCTAATAAATGAAATATCTGAAATATAATGCATATTGTAATGGAATTAACTTCTTGTAAAAATAGGGACAAGTGTGCATGAAAAGGAAGAGGGAATATACATAAGCTTTTAAAAACATGTAAAGTGGGGGAAGCAAGGACTCTGGGATATCTCTGTATTTTCACTTTTGCTGTGAACCTAAGACTTCTCTTAAAATATAGTTTTTTTATGTGATATAAAACAGAATAATCTTGATGAAATACTTTATACTAAGAAATTGCGAAAATTCAATCTAAATTGATTTTTTTTTTTTCTTTTCGAGACAGTCTCACTCTGTTGCCTTGGGGAGAGTGCCATGGTGTCACACCTCGAGCAACCTCAAATTCCTGGGTTCAGGCGATCCTCTTACCTCAGCCTCATGAGTAGCTGGGACTACAGACTACAATTCCCAGCTAGTTTTTCTAATTTTAGTAGAGATGAAGGTCTCCCTCTTGCTCAAGCTGGTCTCAAATTCCTGAGCTCAAGCAATCCACCTGTCTTGGCCTCTCAAAGTGCTAGGATTACAGGCGTGAACCACTATGCCCAGGCTTTTTAAAGAGGTAAGCTACTTTGGATGGCTCACACCTGTAATCTCAGCAACTGAAGAGGGTAAAGTAGGAGGACTGCTTGAGGCCAGGAGTTCAAAACCAGCCTGGGCAACATAGCAAGACCTTACTCTTAAAAAAAATAACAAAAATTAGCTGGACATGGTGGTATGTACCAGCAGTCCCAACTACTTGGGAGGCTGAGACAAGAGGATCACTTGAGCCTAGGAATTTGAGGCTGGATTGCACTCCAACCTGAACAATGGAGCAAGACTTTGTCTCTAAAATTAAGAATATATATGATATATATGTAGATACTATTTGGAGTTTAATTTTTTCTTATCAAATTAGAAAGCAGTTTATCCTGATACTGTTTGGGATATGTAATATTTGTTGCTTCAAATGCTTTCTTGCTTGGTTATAATAAATGTTTTGCAGTTAACATAGAAAGGGAATTTTCCTAATTTTCTAGGTGTTCCAGAAGACCCTAGGGTTGCTAATACCCCATAGGTACTGCAAATTTCATTTTAATACATTACGTGGTTGTGAACGATCACAATGCAAGTTTGCTCATGTGCCTGAGCAAGGGGATGAAAAGGTAAAACCTAAAGTCTTTGGAGTAGAGATTGTGTTAATAACTATCTCATTGATGCCTAAGAGCATAGATGAACTTTGGCCTTTTTTGTTTTTATATGAATGAAATCATACAGTGTATATTCTTTTATGTCTGACTTCTTTTGCTTATTATTTTTGAGATTCATCTTTTTTATTTAATCATAGACATGTCTTTCTCATTGCTATATGATAGTTAATATTTTATTGTGTGAGTATATCATAATTAATTTTTGTGGATAAGTATTACTGTTGATGGGCATTTGGGTGATTTTCAGATTTGGATATTATAGTTGTGATGCTATCAGTGTTCTTCTGAATGTCTTTTGGTGAAACATATGCACGTATTCCGATATGTTATATTTAAGACTGGAATTGCTAAATCATAGGATCTATATATGTTCAACCTTAATAGATACTACCAAACAGGTTTGTAGAGTGGTTTTGTTAAATTACACTCTCAACAGCAATTGTCTGAGAATTCTAGTTGCTTCATATTCTTACCAGTACTTTTGATAATACCAGCCTTTTAATTTTAGCTATTCAGGGAGTAGGGGCAGGAGTGGTGCCTTCCCTGATGATTTAAGTTGAGCATTTTTTATTGGATATTTGGATATGCTATTTTTGGAAGTATCTATATATTTTGCCTATATTCTATAGGATTGTCTTTTGCATATCAAGAATATTTTGGGGCACAGGGCACTAGATATATATCTAGTGTAAGATATATACAGGGTGTCTGCAAAGTTCATGAGCAATTTAAAATAGTTGTCTGTTTTATGGACAGTGTGTGTGTATCACAAATATCTTCTTTACTACTCACCTTTTTGCCTTAAAAGTGTCTTTAAGAGACAAAAATCTCTTAATTTATATATATAGTGCAACTTCTTAATTATTTTCTTTTGTGGTCTTTTCACATCCTATTGAAGATATCTTTTCTAAGACCAAGAAGATGTTCTCCTATGATTTTCTTTAAAAAGTTTATTGTTTTACCTTTTGTGTTTAGAACTCTAATCCAGAGTTGATTTTTGTTTATGATATGAGAAGAGGGTCGGGATACATTTTTTCCCATGTGGATCTTCAGACCCAGCACCATTTATTGAGAAGTCCATCCTCTTAGCAACTTTGCAGGCTGAGGCTGGCATGTTGCTTGAGTCCAGGACTTGAAGACTATAGTGAGTTACGGTCTTGCCATCACACTCCAGCCTGAGCTACAGAGCAAGACCCTGTCTCTAAAAAAATAGTCAAATATAATAAAAAGACCACCCTTCTCCACTGCACTGCAGTGTTACCATGTCATTAGTATAGTACATTAGTACATTAGTTAGTGTATTTATTCTTATACCAGTAAATAATTATTTTTTATTAATAGCCTACATAAGGTTTTTGTAATGACTTCAATATGCATTTCAAAACTATGAGTTAGTCAGACATCTATTTCTTTATTCCAGTGCTTACATTCATTTTAAAAACTTGAAATAAGGAAAAAGATAGGATTGAAATTCATGTAGTTCTTATGAAATATCAAAAAGGTAATTTTATACTTTTCATGGCTTTTGCAGATTTGCATGGATGTGTTTAAGAAATATATAGGTATCAATGAGCCGTGTTTGCTACAACGTGCAGGTATGAAACAGTTGAAAGATTAATATATATTTATTAGTGTGGGTATTTCCAACAATGTGCTGTTGTTTAAAAGTGACTTAAAATTAAGCTCAATACTTTTCTATTGAATGCCTTAGCTAAGAGTGCCTCTGTTGGCCTGAGAAAGGATTAAATAAAAAATTAAATGGTATTTTGGTTAATAAAAGATAGTTTGCCCAAACACTATAATTCTCTCATAAACTAATGTTTTCATGACTTACAAATTTTATTTGTAAGTATAAAACAGAGAAAAGGATATTGTTAATTAGCCTTTAAATCTATCTGAAAGGATCTTTTGGAGGCTGACTTTTTCCTGCTTCTTCATCTTTGTCTTTCTATACTCCTTGTATAAAACTCATGCATAGTGAGTTCTGTTCAGCTCCCTAAATATTCCATGCTGTGTTATAATTTCAGCACTACTACTGCCACTGCTCTCTGCCCAGAATGCCTCTCCTTCCACCCCTGTTCCCCACAGCAAAAATCTATTTAACTTTCAAAGATGAGTCATTCCTATGAGTCATAGGAATAGGATTACCCCTCTATTATGCCCTTATTTGATTTAACAACCCCACCTCATTCTTTGCCTCTACCATCCCCTCCCCCACTAGATTATGAGCCCAAAGAGGACAGGAACCAGTCTTTCTTTATATTACCCTTACATAGCCACCAAAGTTACATAGTGAGCTGGTAATAGAGCTTCATATTCATCTCTATGAAGTCTCATTCAGCTAAAAACAAAATTTCTGACAAGTTTGTTTTGTTTTGCTGGTGATGTCATTTTCCCAAGGATTAGAGGCAGCATCTAAGAGAACTGCTAGTCTAGATTTAATCTAATTATAACAAGGAAAAAATAGATAAAATAGAGGTAATAAGAACCTAGATAGGGCGGCGCCTGTGGCTCAAAGGAGTAGGTCGCTGGCCCCATATGCTGGAGGTGGCAGGTTCAAACCCAATGCTGGCCAAAAAGACAAAAGAACCTATATAGAAATAAACTTATTACCTGAGGGATTGTGATAGCCAAGAATGAGAAACTGCATGTGGATAAATGTGGATGAACTATTAAATTACAGATAATTTCATAACAGATGTGGAAAAAGAGAGGATGGCACAGAAAAGATGCAAAACCCCTCAAAATATAATTCTTATTATGTAAAGATCCAGTACAGCTACAGGAGAAATAATCTGAATTTAGTTTTAAAACAACTGATATAAAACAAAAATAAGAGCTTAAAGAATAAGTGTAAGAAATTGTCAAGGACCTGTGGGAGTTGTTTGGTGTAAAAATAGAAACTTAGATTAGTAGAAGGTCGGAAGGTTTAGTGTTTAGAAAGACCGTAATATTTGAGAAAGGAGGAATCATTTAATAAATGATGTTGCGATAACTGCATAACAACTTAGTAACCCGTTTCATCCCCCTAAAGAGTTAGATTCACAACACTAATACAAGGTGTAGGTCTAACTGCTTGGGCTCTATAGAGAGGCCTCAGGGACCTTTGGTGCACAAGGGGAAGTAGCTGAATGGGTAGGACTCCCCATTCCCCTGTTTAATCATAGTTTTGTTTTGTTTGAATTTCCACATAAAATTCTCTTTCCAGAAGTTTTTTTTCTTAATTTTAAATTTTTATTTAGAAATAATTTCAAATTTATAAAAAGTTACAAAAATAAAAATAATACAAAGAATACTTATATCCTTACTTTATCATTTACACTTACTCTGTCTCTCCCTCCTCCCATTTTTTTTCCTGAACCACTTGAAGGTTAATCATATACATCATCTCCTTTTACCTCTAAATACTTCAGTGAATATTTAATGAAAGTAGGATATCTTTATATATAACCATGGTACATTTATTCACATCAGTAAAACCAACACAGATAAGGTAGTTTTGTCTAATCTATTTATATTCAAAAATTTGTCATTTAACCCAGTAATATCCTTTGTAGCATTTTTGCCTCTTGTCCGGGGTCTACTTCAGAATTAGGTATTCATTTAGTTGTCATGTTTTTTAGCCTCCTTTAATCTGGAACATTTTTATAGTCTTTCTCTGACTCTTTAAGAGAGAAAGTATGGGCTTGGTGCCTGTGGCTCAAGTGGCTAAGGCCCTAAGCCACATACACCTAAGATGGCAGGTTCAAATCTAGCCCGGGCCTGCCAAAACAATGACGGCTGCAACCAAAAAATAGCCGGGCGTTGTGGCAAGGATCTATGGTCCCAGCTACTTGGGAGGCTGAGGCAGGAGACTCACTTGAGCCCAGGAGTTGGAGGTTGCTGTGAGCTGTGATGCCATAGCACTCTACTCAGGGGGATAGCTTGAGGCTCTGTCTCAAAAAAAAAAAAGAGAGAGAAAGTACGTGTGAGAGAGAGAGACAGAGATATACATAATGTAATATTTACCATTTTGAATATTTACCTGTACAATTCACTGGCATTAAATACATCCACAACGTTGTATAACCATTATCTCTATTTGTTTCCAGAACTTTTTTATCATCCTGAACAGAAACTCTGTATCTGTTGGATAATAACTCTCGTGACCCTCCATCCTCTATCCCTGATAACCTCTAATCTACTTTCTGGCTCTATGAATTTGCCTATTCTAGGTACTTTATATAAGGGGAATTTTATTTTGTCCTTTTGAGTCTGGTTTATTTCCCAAAATGTCCAAGGTTCATCCATATTGTAACTTATGTCAGAATTTCCTTCCTTTTAAAAGCTGATTAATATTTCAATGTATGTATATACCACATTTTGTTTATCCTTTCATCTATTGATGGGCACTTGGATCATTTCTACCTTGGGTATTCTGAGTAATATTGCTGTGAACCTTGATACACAAGCATCTGTTTAAGTCCCTGATTTCAGTTTTTTTGGTAATATACCTAGGAGTAAAATTATTGGTCCTCTTTTATGTGTTTTATATTTGAATTTCCACATAAAATTTCCCTTCCAGAAGTTTTATGGCTAAAAACATTTGGAAACTACTACTGTTTTGTATATATAAAAATACATCATTATAGTATTTTAGCAATTCAGTAGAAAAAAGTAAGTTTTTAAAATCAGATTTTAAGAAAGGCAATAGCTGGGCAGAGTGGCTCACACCTGTAATCCCAGCACTGTGGGAGGCTGAGGAGGGAGGATTGCTCGAGCTCAGGAGTTCGGGACTTGCCTAAACAAAAGTGAGACCCTGACTCATGGAGAAAAAAAAAAAAAAAAGAAAGGTGATAATCTCTGGTTTTATGTAATCAAAGGAAATATAAAATATGTAAATTTATCATGTAAATTTAAAGTGAAAAAATTCAAATATTATAGATTTACCATTGGTGATACACAAAAATATTCCAATTTATAAAAATAACAAGAATTCAGTCAGCTGTTTAGAAAGGCATTCTTCTTGTGAGAATTGGAAACAGATCTGGAGAGGAAAAATCCAGTGGCTACTGGTTCACTGGAATTGTGCGCTCCTAATCAAAGAAAGGAGTAAAAGTGCCTGATCCTGGTAAGTCCTTGGTGAAGTGGCATTATTTATTAACAAAACCTTTTTTCAAAGCAGCATAGCATTTCATGTCAAAAGGTATTAAAATATTTGTTTCTACCCAGCAGTTTTACCAGAGAGGATCATTTTAAAAGGAGAAATTATATTAAAATGAAAAATAACTTAATGACAAAAAGGAAGTGGATTTCACATCAATTAGTGGACTCTTTATATACTGGCTAATACAGATTCTTCCCAACTATTCCTTTTTTAAATATCTGCAGTTCAGTTTTATTAATAAATTACAGTATCAGACACCAAATTTCCGATATTATCAGTTCATCTGCTTCTATATAGGCAACTATGATACAGCAAAAAGAATGGCTACAAGAATTTATTTATATGTGCTTAGGGTAAACAATTATAGTATATAGAGAAGCCTTATAACAACATTCAGTATTATTACTCCACATTATTAAAATTACTAAAAATTATAACTTTAACATCAGGTTTTCAGTTATATGTGTCAGTAGCTACTGACTTTCCTAAACACTAAGTAATCTAGGCAGTATTAAGTGTATGTAGGAGAAATAATGAACACAATGGCTAGGTGTTATGGCTTACTTCTGTAATCCCAGCACTTTGGGAGGCTGAGGAAGGAGAATCAGTTGAGGCCAGAGTTTGAGACCAGCCGCGGTGTCATCCAGAGACCCCCCACCTCTACAAAAAATAAGAAAAATTATCTGGCTTATGCCTATAGTACCAGCTATCTGTGAGGCTGAGGTAGGAGTATTGCTTGAACCCAGGAGTTTGAGGCTTCAATAAGCTATGATCTCACCTGAGCGACAGAATGGGATCCTCTGTCTAAAAAATAATAAATAACAGAAAAATGAAACCAGAAGTAATTTTAATTAAATCAGTTTTAGGTAAGGTTTACAATTTTGACTTGAGAAATTTTGGAAGTGGGGGCAAAGAAGGGATCAACAAAATGATCTCAGTTAAAATAATTTTAGTGAAATCAATGGGAAAAAATTAGAAATGCTTAAGGGTTATATAGAAAATAGATGAAAGGCCAGGCTCGGTGGCTCATTCCTATAATCCTGACACTTTGGGAGGCTGAGGCAGGAAGATCTCTTGAGGCCAGGCGTTCAGGACCAGCCCAAGACAGAACAAGATCCCATCTCTACAAAAAAAAAAACCACAAAACATAAAAATTAGATGGGTGTGGTGACTTGCACATGTGATCCCAGCTTCTAGGGAAGCTAAGGCAGGAGGATCACTTGAGCCCAGGAGTTTGAGGTTTGCAGTGAGATATAATGATGCCCCTACACTCTAGCCTAGGCAACAGAGTGAGACCCTATCTCAAAAAAATAAGAAAGAAAATAGATGAAGGAAATGTATCAAAATTAACTAGTTTCTCAAAGGAAATGAGTATTATTATAGTTTTAGTAGAATGATCATAATCATAGACTGATATCAAAAACATCCCCAAGGTCAACATGTTGGTGTAGTTAAAACAAAAAGAATGTGAAAAAATAGTCTGCATTCATCATCAAATTATACAATTTTGCGTATGTACCCAGGCCACTACTTCAAGACTCTCTAACTCCTTAAAAGTTCATATTGAGATCATAGTGTATTTGTCAGTCTAGACCGATTCATTGTGGATAGTACATGAATTAGCTTCCAGTCTAGTGTTGAACATTCTTAATTTCATATGTTATTGCCATTTTGGCCTTGGCTTTAATTTTTTTCATTTATTTCTGGTACCAGACTTATATCTTTAAAGTCTTTAAATTAAATTAATACTGCTGTATTTTTTAAATGTAGAAAAATTGTCTAATTTAGGGAAGATGAATATTTTAAAACAGAAAATGACTTTAATATATTTTTGTTTTCAGTAAACATATTTATGGAATACTATAGAAAATTTCCCCCGGGTGTACGCTTTGATTTACAAGTACTAAATGACCTTCTAAGTTCTTTACTCAAACATTGTTTATTGAAAGAAGTATTTCAGGTAGTGAACCTCAGCATAATGGTTAAAATGCTGGTAAGTAATTTGCAAATATATTTTTAAATATTTTAAGTCAATTTCTCTGTTATGTTTTTTGTTTGCATTTGGCAGTTAGATTTCTGTTTGTTGAATACTTCCTAGCAAACACTTGTGTTTTTCAGCATAAACAAATTTGAGAAACTTAAGGTGTACTGAAAGAAGACATGAAAATGAGTGTGATTTTTTTGTTTTATCCAGCCTGCTCTGAAAATATTACTAAAAATATTTGAGCATGTGGCAACTATGAAATTAAGGAATGCTGTACCTGCTTTAATTGATGTCTTTTGCAAGGTATGATTTTATTTTATTTGTTTATTCAGTTAGTGAGTAACCAAGAAAATAATTGTTTTCATTTATAACCTGGAGTTGCCTTTTATTCACATTTTAGATGCCAAAAAAAATTCTATTTCCAGAAATGTTCTTTTTCTCTTAATATAGGGTTTGTAAACAGACTTGAGTGACTGACAAGCCTTCTCCTTTAATAAGTAGTTCCAGGCACTCAGGGTGACTTTCTGATGTGTAAACTGTCTTCATCTCTGCTCCTTAAAGATGAGTAAAGAAAATATTATTTACAACAAATATAAACAAACTAATATACTATAAATAGAAAATCATGACCAAAACAAGAAAATAGAAACATGGTAGCTAGGAATTAGTTTTAATTCTGGCACTAAACAAAAGATAAATATGAATGTTTATGGCTCTCATAAAGGTATGTTAAAAGATTTTTTTAATTTTTTATTTTTAATTATGGATACATAATTGGTATATGTATTTATGGGGTACATGTGATGTTTTAATAGTCATTCCCTGATACTATGTGTAATCAGGGAAGTTAGGATATCCATTACCTCAAGCATTTATCATTTCTTCATGATAATGTCCCAATTCCATTCGTTTAGTTATTTTAAAATACACAGTAATTTATTGTTGAGTATAGTCACTCTGTTGTGCTGTCAGATACTAGATTTTATTCGTTCTAACTGTATTTTTTTTACCATGTGTAATGCACACTTTTTTGCACAAAATTTTAAGGGAAAATAAGGATGTACATTATACATGGGTAGCACTATTTGTTTCCAGTACATAAAATTTCTTGTATCTTCTCTCTGTTCTTGTTTTGTAACTATTTTCCTTTTCTTTTTCTTTTTTTTTTTTTTTTTTGAAACGGAGCCTCAAGCTATCCCCCTGGGTAGAGTGCCATGGCATCACAGCTCATAGCAACCTCCAACTCCTGGACTCAACCCAGTCTCCTGCCTCTGCCTCCCAAGTAGCTGGGACCACAGGCGCCCGCCACAACTCCCGGCCACTTTTTTTTTTTTTTTTGGTTGCAGCCATCGTTGTTTAGCGGGCCCAGGCTGGGGATTCGAACCCGCCACCTTAGGTATACATGGCTGGCGCCTTAGCCGATTGAGCCACAGGCACCAGCCTGTAACTATTTTCTATATGAAATTTCTTGTACCATATATAGTTTAAAAATAAATGCTAAAATTCCTTCATAATACAAAGAAAAAAACCTAAATATAAATAAAACTTTGAATTAAAAAACTAAAAAAAACATATATATATATGGGTGCAATGTGGCTCACACCTGTAATCCATCCTAGCACCCTGAGAGGCCAAGGCAGGTGGATTACTTGAGCTCAGGAGTTCAAGACCAGCCTGGGCAAGAAGGAGACTCCATCTCTAAAAATAGCTGGGCATTGTAGTGGATGCCTGTAGTCCCAGATACTCAGGAGGCTGGAGCAAGAGAATCACTTGAGCCCAAGAGTTTGAGGTTGTGAGTTATGGTGCAATGGCATTCTGCCTAGGGTGACAAGGTGAGACTTTGTCTCAAAAAATAAAAATAATTATAAATAAAATTGAGAAGGGGTAATATCCCAGAAGAAAGCTGCTTTCAAAACAAAGGGAAAAGGATCCTGGTTGTTTAACTTGGCTTGAGCTACCACAACAAAGTGACAGGTCAGACAATTAAGATTTTGAATTCATCCTAGAAAAAGTGGTACCTACCTCTTTGCTGAATATCACTACAGTCACCTTTGAGGTGCTACCCTGGGGAAGCTATGCACTGATGTCTGCACTTAGTCTACTCTTCAGAGCAATTTTGGAATTCCTTTTCTGGAATGGCCAGCAAAGCTGTTATATGAGGTCTGACAATTCAGTTTGTGAACTTATGGTAGAAAAAGAGCCATATACCTCACTGCTGAACATCACTAGAGTCACCAGATGGCCAAGAGGAGTACTTCAAAGATGACCACCTAGACTGCATGATTTAAACAACAGTTTTCCACAATTCTGGAGGTTGGAAATCTAGATCAGGGTGTCAGTATGGTTGGGTTCTGGTGAGGGCTTCTTCTTGGCTTGTAACTAGCCATTTTTTATCTCTGTGTCCTCGCAGAGGGGAGGAGAGAAATGGGGAAAGTTGGGGAGGGGAAGAGAGAGAGAATTCCACTCTAACTGTATTTTTGCACCTGTTAACCATCACCACTTTATTCTGTGTTCTCCTTTATCCTTTTTAGTCTTTGGTAACCATCATTCTCCATGAGTTCATTTGTTTTAATTTTTAGATCCCACATTTGAATGAGAGCAGGCAAAATTTGTCTTTCTCTGTCTGGCTCATTTCAGTTAACATCATGTCTCCTTCAGTTCCATCCATCTTGTTGTAAATGACAGGATTTCATTCTTTTTATGGCTAAATAATATTTCATTGTGTACCTATACCACATTTTCTTTATCTATCCATTCATCTACTGATGGATGTTAGGTCAATTCTAAATCTTGACTAGTGTGAATAGTGCTGCAGTAAACATAGGAGTATAGATAGGCCATTGATATACTGTATCCTTTCTTTTGGACATATACCTGGCAGTGGGATTGCTGGATCATATGGTAGTTCTTAGTTTTTTTATGAAACTTCCGTGCTGTTATCCATAGTGGCTATACTTATTTTACATTCCCACCAACTATGCACAAGAGTCCTTCTTTACATCCCTTCTGTATCCCTTCCCAGCATTTTTTGTTGCCAGTCTTTTTTTTTGAGATGGAGCCTCAAGGTATCCCCCTGGGTAGAGTGCCATGGCATCACAGCTCACAGCAACCTCCAACTCCTGGGCTCAAGCGAGTCTCCTGCCTC
>CAUYQV010150291.1:0-39124 GCA_963574575.1 Galagoides demidoff | reverse complement strand
AAAAAAAACATAATAAAAAAAAAAAATAAAAAAAAAATAAACTTTTGCCTTTGTAATTTATATAAAAAAATTTAACTTTTTTTTTTTTTTTTTTTTTTTTTTTTTTTTACTAAGAGGTCTTTGCTTTAAGGTCACTGGGATGATACCAGTGAGAATTAACTGAAAACGTCTTTTAAGTAAGACTGCACTCTCCATGCCTTTGAAAATGCAGCGTACCCTTGCGCAGGCCACCAGCCAGAATCCTGATGAGTCGAAGTATGGCAGCTGTGCTGATATAGGATGAAGGACAACTGATCAAAAATGTAAAAGCGTGTCTATTTCCCAGCATGCATCAGGCCGTCGTCCTCTTTGCTCGGCTTCTCTCACTTTCCCCTGCTACTTACTCACCCACGCACACTCTCACACCCCTCTCACGCAGTCTCTCTCTCCTCTCCTTTCACGATGAATCAAGCAAGTAGCCCTCGGCAGCCCTCCAGGAGGACAAGCCTTTAAGTGCAGAACAAAATCAGCATATTTCCATCCAAGCCTCCATCATACATTATGCATGCGACAAAGTTTGGCAACAGTGGAGCTGATGTGATGACACAGCTAATCAATAAGAACCCACCGCATGAAACCTTTATAGTGGTTACTTTTTTAAGGGCTCAAGTGAAGAAAATTGTCTTTGTCAACTTTGGCTTAGAATATCCTTATATAGTTCAGGTACTTTGTCGGGGTCCACTGGTCTAGGTAAAAAATGTGTGAATTTCTGGTGCCGTTTAGTCCTGGTCCCTTCTCTTGGAGTCCCGTCTTTATTTAATGCAACATAGTATCGTCTTCCAGTGTCCACGTGCTTGTACAGGTTCGATGAGTAGGTGTTATACCAGTTTTCTTCGAACTGTTCTCTGAATACACACTCTTGGGTTAGTTTGTCCTGTTTAAGAAAAAAAAAGCAAATAAATATCTTGCAAACTTCCATTTTAATGCATTTTACAAAAACTGCTGGGCTTTGAACTTTGCCTGTTCAAAGTCTCAGATGCCTGCTTCATCTTTAATACAGGTATATATGTTTTATAAGGTACTTGCTATGGAGACCAATGTTAGCAACATTACCCATGGTATATTTTTGCCCCTTTTAGCAGGGGCATTTATTTATTACTCTCCAAGAGATGCAGATTTCTGAGCCCTAACCCTTTAATATTCCAATCCAGAAATTCCCAGTAACTCTGATGCAGATAATCATCATTTTGCATGTCAAAATGCAATGCTTTTATCATGACTGACTGAGTCTTCCTGACTACAAAGTACAAACAGTTTAGCTCTCCCATTTCCTTGAATTTAGAGAAGGGAAGAAACTCCCACCTAAAAATGCCATATACTCAGGTACACAGGTCCAAGAGGAAAACTGTAGTTCATCTATTCCCAGACTAAAAAGATTCCACATCTTCGTAGACATGCAGATTACACCTCCCCTCCACCTGAGTTCCCACTGAACCCTGCAACCACTCCCACAGCCACGTTACTCATGGGCAGTGATGACCAGAAGTGAAATAGACATCACAACCACACCCAGGAGCACACTCTAGGCAGAAGCTAGACTGCCCAAGTTGGGGCCTAGAGAAATAAGGCAACAGGATTCATTGGCCTTTTTGGTCTTCTCATCACTCAGCTGAAACTTCGAAAATCAATTCCTTATTGATTTTCCACCTGGATGGTACTTTTTTTTTTTTGGAGACAGAGTCTCACTCAGTCACCCTGGGGTTGAGGGCCATGGTGACCTAACTCACAGCACCCTGAAACTCTTGGGCTCAAGTGATTTTCTTGCCTCAGCCTCCTGAGTAGCTGCAACCACAGGTGCCTGCCACAACTCCTGGCTATTTTTAGAGCTAGGGTCTCACTCCTGCTCAGGCTGGTGTCCAATCCCTGAGGTCAAGCAATCCACCCACCTCAGCCTCCCAGACTGCTGGGATGACAAGTGTGAGTTGCTGCACCCAGCCTAGATGGTACTTTTAAGTAGTAAATTCTCAACCTTCAGAATAAGAGAAGATATTCAAATGTTACAAATCTGACAAAGGGCTAATAATTAGAATCTACAGAGAAATCAAAATCATCAATAAGAAAAGAGCAAACAACCCCATTTTTCACTGGGCAAGAGATATAAATAGAACCTTCTCCCAAGAAGACAGATGAATGGCCAAAAAACACATGAAAAAATGCTCATCATCCCTAATCATCAGATAAATGCAAATCACAACCACTCAGAGGTATCACCTAATCCCAGTGAGAATAGCCCACATCACAAAATCCCAAAGGTGCAGATACTGGTGTGGATGCAGAGAAAAGGGAATGCTTCTAACCTGCGATTAGGATTGGAAACTAATACAGCCTCTATGGAAAGAAGTATGGAGGATCCTCAAAGATCTAAAAGTAGACCTTCCACTTGATCCTGCAATCTCTTTACTAGGTATCTATGCAGAAGGAAAAACATCATTTTACCCTAAGGACATTTGCACTAGAACGTTGATTGGTTGATTGCAGATCAATTCACAATCACTAGGATGTGGAAACAACACAAATGCCCATCAACTCATAAATCAGTAAATAAACAATGGTATATGTATCCCATGGAATACTATGCAGCCATAAAGAAAGATGGAGACTTACATTTTTTGTATTCACCTGATGGATTTAGAGACCATCCTCCTAAATATCACAAGAGTGTAAAGCAAGTATCTCATGTACTCAATACTAATATGAAACCAGGAGATGAATAACTACACACCCACAGGAGAGAAAAATAGTTAAATTCAAGAAGAGGGGGAAGGCAGGGAGAGAGACTAAGCTCTCACCTAATGGAGCACAATGTAGGGATATGTGCACACCTCCTGGATGAAGGGCTCAACTACAACTTGGACTTTACCTAACAAATGCAAACAATGTATCCTGTTTGTATCCTTATATTAATGTGAAAAAAAATTAAATAAACATTAAAATGACTTAAGATAGTTCCTTTTATCATGACAGACTGAGTCTTCCTGAATACACAGTAAAAACAAATATTTCAGCTCTCCCATTTCCTTGAATTTAGATAAGGGAAGAGACTCCCAACTAAAAATGCCATATTCTCAGATTCACAAGTCCCACGAGGAAAAATGTATCTATTCCTCCATTCACAGACTAAAAAGACATACTTCCAGGGCTTCTTAAACACACAGATTACATTTCCCCTCCACCTGAGCTCTACAAAAGCCGCAGTGAACCTCTTAGCCTCTTGGAACTTTACATAAATAAGAACACAAATAAGCAAATGCAAATAAGAGCATTTTAACAATCTTTCATTTCTACCAATCTTTCATTTCTACCATTCATACCCAAAGGACAAAGAGCAAACTTTATGTGGCCAAAATACAGATGTCCTTTTTACAGATGCCCTTTATAGCCAAGAACACGATTTAATATACTGAATGTGTAGATATTAGTTAAGTAGAATCCATCCTCTCCAGCTGCTTGTGGAAGAAGTGCAGAGAGGAAAGGAGAAGATAAAGGGAGAGGATCTGATAACATCAATCAACAGTCCAGTGTGAGGCTGTCTTCTCTGGGTCCCTTCCCCAACCCAAAGGCTTCCAACATAGTCAGTAGCTCATGAGGGCCTGCACTTCCCAGCAGGTGCTCTGTCAAGCATTCAGAAACACTGAAGAGGTTTTTAGCAAAATATTCTCTCATTGGACAAATTTTTGCTAAAGGGATTGAAATGAGGAAAAGCAGTAAAAAAAAAAAAAAAACCACAACATGTTAAGCAAGGACAAAAATGATGGAAAAACTTTAGACTGCTAATGCTGAGTTTATAGGGGCAAAATGAATCACAGAAAGCAAGCTCCACCTATAACTGGACTACTCCCATCTGGGGGTGGCTAGAGCAGCTCTCCTCTGAGGGATGGGGTGCATTGTGGACAGGCACCCCTGCTTCCCCCTCTGCATCTGAGGGTCATTCTTCTGAGGTCACACAACCACCTCCTGCACTGGGGAGATTAAACGGAAGTCATTTTCCTCTCATCTCTATTAAAACTGATGAAATTTTTAAAGTGTGTTAAAGACATTAGCGGCTATTTTAGTCCTCACTGCCATTTGCATAATAAATAGTCTCCTTACAGGCAAGATTGTTCCTGGCTAAAAATAGCTGGTTTCAGTTTGCTGTAATTAAGTAAATTTTCTAAACCAAATATATGCATTTATCTTTTCATTAATAAAATGGGCCAAAGTATGGGATTGGATCCTGAGCGTTTGGGTCTACAAAGGACAGGAAAAACTAATTCAAATCAAGCTTTGCTTTCCCCAGCGGGGTATCACATCACCTGACAGACCCTATGAAATTAATCTGTATTTTTAACAAGTCGAATACTTCCTCCTCCTTTGGAGCTATGACTTGGGTGTGCATTTGTATTTCCTTTGCACACATAGCAGAGACCTATAGCACAATAACCTTTCTGGGATCAGAAATAGCGACTCAGAATCCTCAGCAAAAGACAGCACGCTTATACGACAGAACAGAGCTGGCTCTGGAGTCAGAAGCCTACTCGCATCACAATCCCCTTCCCCCAGCTGAAGGACAACTATTTCACCTCTCCAAGTCTTGGTAGCCTCATCTTTAAAACAGGTCATTAACACATAGTTAAGTATCTTGAGACAGGGTGGTGACAAAGAAGCAACCAGAGAACAGTGCTAAGCACAGAGGAAGCCGTCAATAAACAGTGGTGATGCTGACATCATGGTTAAATACGCAGGACAGCAAGGCCTAGACGTGAAGTGGTTTGCCCCGGTCTGCACCACTGGGATCTTGTTATTACAGAAAGAAGCACTAGAGCAGGTTTCCAGAAGGCCTACTGGAGCTGCCAGACTGCTGGAGCAGAGTCCTCCCCTTTTCATTTTTCACTGACTACGCAGTGCGATTCCTGCCATCCCCTCATGCCGTCTCCCCAGGGGCAGGCACTGGGGGGATAAAGGGCTACAGTTTGCAAGGCAGCCTCAGAAATCCAGTACAGTGACTCTACGAGAGACATCCTTGCCTCTTCACTTCAAAATATGTTTTTCCAAAAATGTTATTCATTTTGCAGGAGGAATGAATGGAGGGAGAAGGAAAACAGAAAACATGAACAAAATTATACAGTATAGAGGTATCAGCATCTGAACGGAACACTAACTTGTTTTCAGTGATTAAGAGAAAACTGTCATTAGGCTTTGATTAAGAATATGACAAACGGCTTTTTAAAAAGTGACTAAGCTGAGAAATTGAACTGGCCTTTTCACTCCTTAGTTAACACTGCTCCCTCTCCTTGACAGGCCTTGAGAACATTGCTCACACACAAGTAACTTTCAAGCCTACCCAGAAAATAAAGCAAATTATTGGGCGGTGCCTGTGGCTCAAAGGGGTAGGGTGCTGGCACCACATGCCAGAGGTGGCGGGTACAAACCCAGCCCCAGCCAAAAACTGCAAATAAATAAATAAAACAAATTATTCAATTTAAAACAGTACAATCTATAGTGGACATTTTTCATGATGGTTAAGAGTCTAACTGCCCTATACACAGGAGAGTCACAAGTTAAATGAGACTGTGCAAGGTGGGCATCACGCTGCAAAACCACGTCAGCTCCTGTAATTACACCAGTTTGGCCCATCGATAAACATGAATACCTTACAAATTAAAATTATCATTAAAAGTTAAAGACCATGTTACTTTTCTAAACCATATATATGCTTTTAAATCTTTTCCTCTTATTTGGGATTATGCCAGTCTTTTTGTTTTAGAAAGAGTAGCAAGATTTACAAAATTAATTTCCTTATGATCACACTTCATTACTTCATGATAAAACACTTCATTGCAGTGAGTATGTTCGTATTATTTATTTCTACTCCAAAATTTTCCAAATTAAAAATAACTAAATGAATACAAATTGGGATAGCAAAAAAAAAAAAAAATACTAACCTGTATTCTTACATATGTTGGTAGGGGGTGGAGGGAAGGAGTGTCTGCCTTCAAATAAATTATATACACTCTAGAATTATAGAACTCAGATGTTTTAAAACTCACCACATGTTTCTAATGCAGACAGTTTATAGAGTATTCCACTATAAAGTGATCAATTCTTGTTTTATTGTATTTCCATGTTTTAATTTTTTTTTAGATTATTTAACTGTAGCTGTTTATGGCATACCTATCTTTGAACTATTGAATTATATCACTAGGCTTGGGTGGAGAATGTGGATTTAATTCAAACATCTACTAAAGCCCATGCTTTGGAACAAAATCTGGTGAATGTTAGCAACTATGGAAACCTTTTCATTTTATATCATCAAGTTCAGAGCAGTGGGAAAAACTGAAATTAAAACTTCAAAACTTTTACCAATCTTATTAAAACCAAAGTATGAGATAATAATGTGAAAATTATAGTACAGCCCAGAGAATGCTTAGGAATGTTATAAGACATAAACTTATATAGACACTATTTTAAAATATTAGACAATCTGAAAACGTGTAACCCACATGGGCATGATTATGGCCAATTCGTATCTATGCCCATTTAAAAAAGAAATCAGAGTTGTTTCAAAATTCAAGACTCAGTAGTAGTTCTCATTGAAAACATATAGACTTATGTCATGCTGTTATTTTAAAACATAATTTCCATATTAACACACATATGGTGTAGCTTTAACCACACTACCCAAATGGTTGCATTTATTTAAGTCAAGGGTTGCTTAAACTACTTGCTACTACATTATAAACTACTATGACATGTAAATTCATGACTATACATTGCCTTAACTCTAGAGTTCCCAAACATTTCTAAGTTAATGACTTTGATGTAACCATTCATTCTCATATCTACTGTTTATTACAGTCATGGTATTTAAACCTCCCTTGACCACAATTACTCATACATATGTACTCTTCCTCATTAATAATCTGGCAGTAAAACCTTAATGGGGGTTGTTGCAAGGATCAGGGTGATTAAATATAATGACTAAAGGACCATTAATAAGAAGCCAGGTCTTTTAACTCTTCTCTCCTGGGAGAAGTCCCCAACTAGATAGAAAGCAACAGGCAGGGACAGAATAGGCAGAAGGGCACTATTTCTTATTTTATTAGGAGCTCCAGTCCAGACCTAACCCCCTTAGGTCCTCAGTAATATACCTCACCTTAAGCCTCATTTTTCAGAACCTCTTTAAATTCTCTACTATCCCAGATGGGATTGCTTTTATATTCACCTTCCTCACCATCAAAATTGCCACTGAAATTGTGGGGACAATCGGATCAGTTGTGTCTGGTCAATGTAAAAAAAAAAAAAAATGAGGGATGTAAGTAGGCAATTTTTTATTTTGTCTCATTAAAATATGGAGAATTCTCAAATTCTCTCCATTCCTCCCTAAGGAGGAAGAAAAAAAAAAAAAAAGGAAGGAAGAAACCTTCTCCTCAGAAGCTGCTTGCTTTAGTATTTGGGGACTCAAAGTCCCGATCTGAGTCTAGGTGTACACACACATACACACGCGCACAATACACACATCTTCCATGCTCCACACTCACTAGCCATGTGGCACCCAATATGCTGCCAAGGACAGAACCTGCCAAATTTACAGAGGACAAAGTGGACAACTAAGAGGGTCTTCCTCACAAGCGGCCTATAAAAATGGATATCTCTTTAGCATCTCATGTTATCTGATAAACTTTCAATACATTTTCAGAAATGTGCTCCCACCGGAGAAAGAAAGTCCTGCTCAAAGGAAAACAGAATTCAGATTTGAAAAGTTCAATATTCACTTTAAGTAATATTTTTGCTTATGTTAAATGTAGCCAATATATATTTAATTCTTCCATAAATAAATCTAGAGGAAAAATCCATCAAATTTCTTTTAGAATCTTAGAGCACCACGTTGAAAAAAACTCACGTTAACACTTCTTCCCATGTAGACTATGATCTGATATGTGTATTCAGTGACCACTTGAAATGAGCATCAGAGACGTACAAAAGCTGCAAATACTTCAAATTAAATAGTGCATGCCCTTGAGGGATTGGATCAACAGACGGTGGAGAAATAGAAAGCTAACAGACTGAGAGGTGAAATTAAGGAAATAAGGATTCGGGAAGGACAATGTACAGAGATAATTGGATCTAACTATTTTTTTTCCGTGATCATCACTGGAGATATTAAAGGGGGAAGGATCAAAAACGACACACGCACTATAGCCTTCCTGTGACAGACAAGGCAGCTTAAACTCAGCACAGGGCATGTAGAAATAAGAGAAATCAAAGGTTAATAAATAGGATAACATTATAAACCCAAAGATAAATTTTGATGAACTAAAAGCTGCACAGAATTTCCTTCGTAAGAGCATGCCAACCTTCCAGAAAGACGCACCCATGTCATGGTAACTGTGGGTGGGGTAACATTCCTGGGCCTCCATTTCCTTTTCTGTAAAATGAGGAGATTGGACTAAGAGATGTCTAATGTCCCTTTGAGACTCAGATTCTAGTGAGCTCGTCTTGGAAACATCAAAATGTAGACAGCAAGGTTATCCACGGTAACCCTGAAAGGACACTGAACAGGAAATGACAACGAAACTGCAATGCAGGTGGAAAAGAGGGAAAGAACCCAGATAAAATGTGCTGTGTCAGGTGCCCACTGCAGGGGGGAGCGGGCAGCAGCTCGGAAACGTGAACTGAATTTATGCTTCCAGAAACAGTCAAGAGAATGATGTTGCTATTTCAAGGAGGAAAGAAGGGCAGGGAAGAAGACGGCCACTTCGGCAGCAGGGCCCTTCCCTTCTCCTCCTTGGGAGGCCGCCTGATGATGTGCTCCTTAAGGACGTTACTGCTTTCTGCATTTGGGCACCTGCCACGTCCTCTTCCCAACGTTGGCTGGCCTCTGTAAACATGGCTCTGCCTGACCAATAAACCCTGCTTCGTGAAATACCCAAAGAGAACTTACGGGAAATCAAAACTAAATCTGGTCAGAAAATAGAAAGTTAGAAATAACATATAGCTCTCAAATCTATGGGGAAGGTTGGACAGGTGCACCAGGCAGAGAAAATGCACCACCACAGAAAGAAGAGCAGGATCCCTCAGTCATTATTTGGTATTTCCACCTGGCTGCTGAATCTCTCACCACCCACAGAGGTGCTTGCATTCCCCATTCTTACCCGACACCCACCAAGAAATACTAAGGAAGACTGCAAAAAGGGATGAAGCTTATCTCCAGCACCCTCACCTGCCCCTGGGTCCTCAACTCCTGGCACCCCCAAACTCACATCAGCCCAGGTTTCTCTGCAACCCAATCCTGCCAGCCCCACCTCATAATAGAAACAGCCCCTCCTGTCCTCAATATTCCCATGAGTCTCAGGGACTCTCTCTCTGCCAGTTTTCATCAAGGCTAAGATAATCATCTGCTCATCCTATTCCTCCAGGACACCAAATGTATATGCTGACATGGGCCTTGCTAAAAGTGGTGCGGCACCCTGAGAAACAGACTCTAATGGTACGTAGGCATTTTGAGCGCTGTGACAGACTGTGCATTGACTAAAATAATAATAACCACAAGTAAATAAATTCCGGGATAAAAGAAAATTCTTTAACTAAGTGGATAAAATAATAATGAGTTGCATATTAGAAAAAAGTAAATAAAATTAATCTTGATAAATAAGGTTTTACCATGGACATTTTAAAGTAAAATTCAATTGATGCCAAGCTTTGATCTGAAGAAAAGTTTGTATCTATTTTCAGATGCTGTGTCATGAGTCTTAATTTCAGAATTCAAATCTGCAAGAAACGCAATGTGGGTATGTCTTCCACATAGTCAGGACGATTGGAGGTCACACAGAAACAGCACTTCCATCACCGTCCCACTCATCCAAGAAAGCACAGAATGGGGCACATACTGCATGTCCCTCTGAGCCAGATATGGGTCACTTTGTAGTGGTGACCCGCTTCTCTAATCCTTCTACAGTAGTGACCAGCTGTAGTGATCAGCTTCTCTAATCCTCATAGCAATCTGAGGTGGCTACCATTATTCTGTTTTATAGCCACAGCTCAGAAAGATTGAGAAGGTTGCCATTTCCACAGAGCTAGGGAATGATGGAAATGGGATGCCAAGCTGAGTACTTCCACTATTCCACGCTTTATCTCCAAGTTCAAACTGTCCAGGCTGCAAGGACAGTCCAGACTCTTCCATCAGTACACAGCAAATTAAAACCAGCTTGAAAGAGAAAGGAAAAAAATACAAGCTAAATCAACAGAACTAGGAGAGCAGTATCTGAAACATGGTAATTCATAAGGAATATAAAAGAAAAGAGAAAAAGGAAGGGAAGGGAGAGAGGAAGGAGGAAAGAAGAAAGGAAGGGAGGAAGAGGGCAGGCGAATAGAAAGAAACCTGAAGCTGAGCGTGGACCGAAGCAGATTGAGTGAGACATATGACACAACACGACAGATAAACAGGCAAAATAACTCAGTGTTACAGCAAAGCAGTCACACTATGCACCACCGGGAGGTGCGTGTCTTTGGCGTGACCTTGGCAAGTTCGTTCTTATCAATAGAATACTGCCTTGGGCTTTGGGCACTTCTTTACAAAGAAGAAGCAAACTCCAAAGGAGATTTTAATAAAGAAATACAAAAAAAAAAATCAAGAAGGAATCGACTTACGTTAGGATTTTAAGTATTCATAGACAGCACAAAAGAAGACAGCTCTGAGCATGTCTCTCCCACTTAACGCCATAACCTTTTAATGCTCAGGGGGAAGCCCTCTGCAGCAGGGGTGTCAGGAATGAAGACATTTTTCTCAGCCAGTTGTCACTATGCCACAGAGGAACACCAGGCTATCAGGTTGACAAATGCGGTTTCTGTACAAATTCAAGTCATTCCCTGGCAGAGGGAAGGCAGGAGGAATGGGGTGGCCAGGCCACTGCTGGTGCTGTCCCCAGGGCAGTGGCTCCCACTTCACTCCAGGAGGGCCAACGTTCTTGTGAGGACTAAGGTCACCTCCCAGACCAGGGCACAGAACAACATAGTGGCAACAGGCTGAGTGGTTGATGATGCTGATGGGAAGGACCCTCCACATGTCACAAGCCTCTGACAAAAGCTGTGATAAACAAAAGCCGAGCAGGGATGGAGGAAAGACAGCAGAATCCAGACACATCTAACGGCCACCAGGCAGCAAAGTTGCCTTCTAAACTGAAAGGCCATTTCCTTTGCTGAGAACACCAACCTACCTGTTTGCTTTCATCTCCTCTGTGAACAATCCTGACATTCTCTCCTTCCCTCCTGCAAGCTCTCCCTTTTTTTATACATAATTCTACAATAACATTTATCACCTCAAGTTATAATTCTGGGTTTACATGTCTGACTTCCCTTCAGGAAGTTGCAAATTCTTCCTGAATCAGTTCTAAGATCATCACAAGAGGAAGTACTTTGTACTTATAGGTACATTGGTTCTTGCTATTAGAAATGATTCTATAAAGTTTCCTAGAATACTGATCCATTGTTCCTACGGGGAAATACAGGGTTAGGTTCCTGTGAGCCTCTGGTCACAACATTTTTATCAACTGGTTAATACAGAACCTGGTATTATGTGCATTTACCTTACCTAAAATACACAGTTCATTCATTAACATCCAACTTGCAGCCAACCAGTAACTAATTCACGCCTGAAGGAAGCTTCTCTAATGCATGCATTTGTTCCCTAAGCCACATCACAGCACAACCCTCTTGTGCTTAGCCACACTAGAAAGCTCCTCAGCTCTATGCAGGAGACATTTACACAGCAAAATCACCAACGAGCACAAAATGTGAACTATACGGCACTAAGTAGCTCCCACAGGACCCTTGTTTGCGGCATGAGAGCTGGGACAAGAAAGCAGAGCACCATCTTTTTTCCACCTCAGCTGGGAACAAGTACATGAAGGTGACTCATGGTTTTTGTTTCTCCACACATGTCTGCAAATAACCATGAAAGTCAGGAAAATATTGATGTGGAGGTTACAAGTAAATTTTAGCAAGCAGGCAAATTCACAAATACATGATCTTCAAATGATGAGGATCTACTTTATTTCCAGTACCTGCTAATGTACCTGGCACATATTCGTGGTATGTGATCAGTAATGCTTGATGACTTGGTGAGCAAGCGAGTGCACAGATGTGCAAGTGCTTTGTGAACAGAAGAGTAAATGTGTGTGTGAGTGACAGACCAGCTAGGGAGTGCTTCCAATCTGAGCCCTAATTGCTAACCAGGCTGTCCAACCAACAGCATTAAATCCGGAGACTATTCTGTTCCTGAATTAGAGAAGAGAGAAGCAAGAAGCTCTGCAATTCAAAACCAGTCCAAGACACAGAGGTTTTAATCTCTTCTGACAGTCTATTCTGAAAGAGGGGTGATGCTAAGAGATGAAAGAGTGTGGAGAGAAGGAGTGGGTGACAGGAGTTCTGGGATTCAGAAGGTGGCAGGGGTGGATGAAGCAGGTCAAGCTGGGGCTCAGCAACTTCATGCCTTTGTCCCTAATGCTGTTGTCATCTGGTTGTGCTCACAGTCCCCGATTTACGAGCCCATCACGCTTGACCTGTATACTCAGAGACTCAAGCCCAAGGGCAGCAGGAGTCAGCACTGCCAACAAACCACGCATGTGAAATATCTGTCCACACACATTTACCAGCACCTCCCGATGTGCATGGTGCATATGAACTGCGCAGGGAGGGGTTCATTTTCAAGGGTTAATGAATTGACCGGAGTTACTGTCATAATGCAGCCTTTCAATGAAAAGACACTTAACACGTGCAAATACTATCATGTGTGGCTACCTAACACTTTTGACAAAAAAGAAGCTTTCCTCTCAAATGATCAGAATCCACAGGACTGCAGTCAACTCTCCTTAGCTCTCAGATGCCTCTTCATAAATCAGGTACTTACTATACATATGCCAGGCTCTGCCTAGTCTTTTTCTAAACACACACACAGGATGAGTTTCGGGATGCCACTGACCACATATTCATTCATTCAATACTTATTAAGTACCAACTGCATGCATAGTTCTGTTTTAACTGCCAACAATACCACAGGAAACAAAAAGGACGAAGTCCCCGCCTTCAGAGCTTCTGCTTTAAGAAATGGAACAGCTTGACTAAGGGTCTGACTTGGGGTTTCCCAAAACTACTGTCTCAAGCCATTCTAAGCAGGCTTCACTGGGCTGAGGCAGGATGACTTCAGAAAATGCAACAGAGTGGAATCACATCCAGGTGAGAAGGGAGGGGGATGGGGACAGCTGTAAAAGCTGTACCTGTCACCAGAAGGATTCTGCTCGAGGATTCCCAGGGATCCAGAACCATCATCCTCCCAACTCTCATCCCAGATGGGGAATGTGCCTACAAGCCACGAATGACTAAAACCAACTCTTTCCCCAAACCTGGGAAATCTCAGAGTGCCATTCCATGACATACTAACTTGGGATGCTTTAAGTGTGCCTTAGGCAATTAGCCAATGTCGCTATCCTGCCCAACGAAATGAACTTAATATCAAATATGTATATACGTTATTAAAAAGATGGTTTTCCACTAACTAATGGCCAGCACCATAGATCTAGCTAAGGAAAGAGACAAGCCACTAAATTAAAAGTAGGCTACTAGAAAGAAAAACAGTTCCTACAAAATCATGTCTGTGAAAAAAATCTAAAACCGTGCTCCAGTATGTGGTTAATTCTGGTTTAAAAAAAAAAAGGAAGAAAGAAAGAAATACAAAAAAATTTTTTAAAACTTTACTAATTTACCTACATTCAAATCCTAATTTGTCACTTACTACCAATGTGACCTAAAGTAACTACGTCATTAAAATCTCACTCTCTTTCATCTCTAATACAAGGATACGACAAGAACCAAATCATACAGTAGAAGATGCTATTCTGAAGTACTACCCTCTTTGTCATCTAAGAAGTATTACTTAAGCCCTTGAAACCCGGCCACGCACATATGAAACATGATAGAAAGCAATGCTCAATTACCCAAAATATCTGTTGAAAACCACCCATTTCCAGAGCATGCCTGATATCAGGTAGATTACTAAACAAATGAACCTTTTCATCTCCTTTAAATGAATTGCATTCTTTGGAGACTCTTTGTACAGGACATGTCTAAACATCTCCCATCAAAGTGATCTGAACTGAACCATCACAATGATAAATTACTAAATTCAGTGGGTCTGGCCATTTGGTATGGTATCCTGTTCCATGAACACACAAGGTTATTCTGCTTATTCAAAAGTGGCTCAGAACTGCCCCTGCAGAGCACCTAATGGAGACAGGAAGGCTCAGAAATTGCCAGGGCTGACCTCCTGCCCCAGCAGGCCCCAATCCCATCTGGGGTTTCACATCCGCAGCAGTGTTCTTCAAACCCAGCAGCTCCAGATCCCTATAAAACAAAGGACATAATCTGGGGGGCTACAGGGTCACTATAAAATTTTTTTCACTCCTATCTTTTCATTTCAGTGAAAGAGTAAAGAAATCATTTTAAGGATATTCAGGATCTTCTGGGTGACCACCTTATAATCATACTCTACTGACACCAAACAATGTATTGGGCTTTAAAATTACTTTCAGTGCTACATAGTACTTCCTTCACCCTCAGGGTTAACAGGAAAAGGAAAAGGCAGAGATGGTACCTCAGTGATATGTCTGAGACAAGGGAAGACAAGATGGTATCATGTGGTTTCACAGTAATCCAAAGAGGAAGGCGTGAGGGAGAATCAAGTCATTGTGAGGTGCCCTGAAGTGCAGTACCAGAAATTAACAGAAGCTGTGCCACACCACTCGCGCCATACTCACAGGGACCTGGCATCTGAGCCACAGCCAGGTAACATCATCCTTCACAGTGAATTGATTGTGTCAATTCGAGTTTTATTGGTCTTGCGGTTTAAATTTTATATGAATAAGTTTTGAATTATAGTTGTCAAGAGGTGTAAATATAAAGAATGTATAATATATTTACTTTTAAGTACAGGCCAAATAACATCAAAAAATATTAGGTCAATATGGGGTTCTAAGGATCTGAAATACTTTAGTTTTCTCTTTTAAAGAAGTTGACGCATTCCTCAGTCCTGGGACAGGTAAATCTACAGGGTTCCTCCCACTTACTCCACAATATAGACACACCATGCAAGAAGCTTCTTTGGTTCAAAAACCTCTACGCAGGAGAGACAGCTACCCCAATGAATCCATGGCTGACCACCGCTCTACGGTGACCTAATTTTCATAGCCCAGACATGCACCACATGTAGGTATCAGTATAGTAGGCTTAGTTGTTGACCAATTTGTTATAGTCCCTTGGGTGGTTCGACTGTTTTTACTAAAACAAAGTTTCTGCACATTGGAAACACACTCAAAACCCATCACAGCTGGGTTACTGATTGCATGATTCATATAAACCAGGGCCCAGTTGTATCCCTGGAAACACAACCAAATCCTCTAGTAAACACCTGTTTTAAAAAGCAGCTCTGTCAGGATGCGGACAGGAAGGCTCCAAAGCACAGGAATGAGGCCTGTCCTTACTCTGCAGCTACAAGCCCTGGACATTTGAGCAAGTCATTCGACCTCTCTCATTTTCAGTGCTGGTGGCTGTAGGAGCTAACTCCTGTGGAGACCCGGGATGCTGGGAGTTGACAACTCCCAGCTGATAGCACTGATAGGCAGTGCTATCCCCACACAATACCCGAGTACAGTCGACGCTGCACGTCCGTGGTTCATGACGGTTGAATAATTGGGTCACCAAACATTACCACATGCCAACTGCACATAAAGTGCACGGCCAGGCCTCCAGGAAACAGAAAGATTTTAAAGCCAGAGACTCAGACTCCTCAAAACTTCATCTAATAGGAGAGACTAACAGGAATTAAAATTCTGGGCAGAATAAAATAAGTGCTATAAAGGGGATAAAAACCAGAAATGCCAGTAGCTCCCCATCTGTGTGCCATCCTCCAGCATCACTTTTGCAGATTCTATGCTGTGCATTCCCATAGCATTACAATTTTAGTAACTGTGCTACCTTTTTTAATGAAAAGGACAAATACGTTTCATTAAATGCAAACTTTCTGAAGGAGATTAATTTTCTGTGGCATTTCTTTTAAGGAGACATTTATTATAGTCAAGTTACTCTTGATGTTTTAAAGTATCTTTTTTTTTTTAAAGAGACAGAGTCTCACTTTGTCAGCCTCAGTAGAGTGTCCTGGCATCACAGCTCACAGCAACCCCCAGTTCTTGGGCTTAGGTGATTCTTTTGCCTCAGCCTCCCAAGTAGCTGGACTACAGGTGCCCCCACAATGCCCAGCTATTTTTTGGTTGCAGTTTGGCAGGGGCCAGGTTCAAACCAGTGTAAGGGGCTGGCACCCTACTCACTGAGCCACAGGCACCGCCCCTGTCTTAAAGTATCTTAACAATATTCAATTTAGGTTAAGACCCTCAAAGTACTATCTGAACCAGACCTCTAGTCTCTTCGATAAAAGCAAAAGTGAGAAATGGAAACAAATACTCCAACCCTCTGGCCAAGCAGGGGAGGGGGGCGCGGGTATTTGTGTGTGAGTGATTTAACAGCCTCAATTAAATGTCAATTGGCAGAATATTCTAATCTTTATATTTGAAAGATTATGTTCCTTAACTTGCCTTTCTTTGGGGGAGCTCCTACTTATACCTCAAGACTCAGTTTAAATATTACCACCCAACTTCGCCAAGCAGCTATTTAAACACTCCTCTGGGCCCCCAAGACATCTGTGTGTTCCTCCACTATGGTGAATTTCACATTGCACTGAATTATTTATAAGTATATGTCTCCTACCAAATTTTGAGATATCTGTTTCATTGTTTTGTACACTCTTAACACAGTGCTAGACACATCATATATATAAGTGTTTGTGAAATAAATAAATGAGCAAAGAAGTGAATGGATGCAAGGATAAATTAACTCATGAATACAACAATCAAACTCTACACTAGAGTTAGAATTATTCACATTCTGTACACAGCTATCATTTAATAAAAAAAAAAGAATTATTCACATTCTCCTTAAACTCTAATCATGATACACATTAGCAACATAGCTTTTCCTATTTCCACATCCTAACAGGTTACCAGAATCCTAGACATTCTTCTGAAGAAGTATTACCCCATCCACCTCTGACTTCTTAGCTCTACTCTCAAGGTAAACTTGGAGACCACAAAAACCAAATAAATGAAAAAAGAAATGAATCCCCAAATAGGAAAATATACTTTAAATGCATTTTGGCTACATTAACATTTTAATTTACTTTATAAAAGTGACTCTTATTTCCCCCAAATCTCCTGTTTACCTTCTTCCATAAAAGGTAAATCTTTCCAAGGTTTGTTTTTTTTTTTTTTAACATTTAGAAATAAATCTCCTCTATGGTAGTTCACTGAGCTTTATGCAGCTCTATATGGGTAAAGATTCCTTCCACTCTAAACATTAGTGTCCTCAGTAAGAGAAGAAGTGCCTATTTCTTTTCTTTCCCTCTTTCAGACTCATCACAATGAAAATGACATATTTTGGTTACTCTTCATTCTCCCTGCCACATGGGGCATGATAATCACAAACTTGGTGGGAACAATGAGATTCCCAGGAGGAACCAGGCTCTCCCTCTTGTCCTCCACAAGAGGACACAGGGAAGTAACCTACTGTCCAGGGCTCCCTGGGAGCTCTCCTCCCAGCTCCTCACAGAAGAGGTGAAAATATCTTGCTGCATAAATATTTGTGTACACAGAGAACATCAAGGGTTAGGCAGAGAAGGCTCAAGGGTGAAGCCTAAAAAATCCAAACTATAGAATTCTTGAGATCCGTCCAGAAGGGGAAGAGACATTCCAGATGTCTAACTTCATCTTAGAGAGGAGGAGAATGAAGGCCTGGTGTCTACTTCACAGCAAAGACAGAAGGAGAGCTCAACCATACACTATCTTTGCTCCCACCTCGGCCACATCCCACTGGGGCCGTGCACATCAGAGACAACGTAGATTTGGTCCAGTTATGCATAGGAAAGGAAGATGATGATTCCTCTCCCAACTAGAGCCCTAAACACACACCAACCACATAAGCAGAGACACTGTAAGGCCCACACCTATATATCTAATGACGAATAGAAATCACAACTTTTAATTCAATTCAATCCAATGAGTATTACCGAGCACCTGCTATGTCAAGAGCCATCGGTATGTGTCAGGCAATACTAAAAAGAAAGATATGTTCCATACCCTTTTTAGACATTATAGAATAGAGAAATATAATTAGCTATACTTTTAAATTCTATTATTACTTGTGTAACAATGGAAATATAAACAAGATATTACTGTGGCCCAGAGGAAAACACAAGAAATGCTAACAAGAGGAAGCAGGTTTATAGTTAGGGATGTAACAAAGGCTTTGTGTGAAAGAGGCCATATTTCCACTGAATCTTAAATTAAGAGTGCTGTTTCACCAGGTAGAGAATGGTCTTCCAAGAGAGGAAAGGCATCTAAGAGAGTCTATTCAAACTGTATGAAGTGTCTGGAGAACAGCAAATAGATGGACTCAAATTACATGGGGAAAAGGTGCAAGAGATGAGACTAACAGAGCAGATCCAGGCTATGTGGTTTGTCAAAAATATTGACCAGCTACACTAACAAATGTGGGCGTCATTCTTAAAAGACAAGTATGTGGTGGGATCTCAGTAGGAAAGTAGCCCTCATATCTGGTTTTGAGGGTAGTTCTGCCATCTGTGTGGACAATGGGTTGGAGCTGGGAGATGCTTGATGCCGGATATGTGTTTCCGCAGGGAAACATAACATGGAAAAGTGTTTCTTGGAGCGTGCTTTTCTCAAAGCTTTTCCAAGCCATTTTGCCTTTTTTTTGGACATCCCCTTTGCGTAGCTGGAATTCAGTAATTAGGATTGTCAGCCAGTTGTGTGGCCACATAGCGATTCAGGGAGAAGTCCACTCTAACCACACACTCTGTGTGTTCTTAAAAAGTCCAAAATGAGGCAATGAGATTCACAGAAAGCATAACAAGACAGTCTGGCTTCTCGGAAAACGTGCAAGATGGTATTTTCTAGCTTCCCACCTCCTGCCTGCCACTTCTGGCAGTATCGCCACCCATATTCCCCAGGAGCATCCCTCTCGCTCTGCTCCCAGCACTGGGCTCTGATTTGGCGTGAGCACAGGCAGGAGGGCATGAGTGAGAAACCACTTAAACAATCCAGATGAGGAGACAAGGCTCAGCCTGGGCAACAACCCTACAGGCAACTTTGCTGAATGCAAAATTAGATGTGCTCTCCTTGGCAACCAGCAAACCACAGGTGTCTGAATCCTGCCAGTGCTTTCATCTGACAGACTGGTCACCTCTGAACTGGAAGAATTCAGTGGGGTGTGCAAGATAATTCTTGGAGTAAGGAGTAAATATAGTATGGGCTCTACTTGGGCTTACTCATTCACTACTATGCTTTAAAATTTTTTACTTTGATGAATATCTTATAAAATAGTACAACACATGAATTATACTTTTATGTATACCATTTTAAAATAATTTAATATGCATATGTTAAGATGAATATTCAAAAAACATCTGGGGGGCATGGGGGCATGTGATAAAAACTGTTTAGAGACCACTGTGATAAACCATTGTCCTTTGCATCCACAGGTCAGAACTTCTCTTCTATGTACAAAAATGCATTTTATTAAGTTCACCTGTGACTGACTTAATTAAATCCACATTATATACCTAAAAGTGAAAAAAGTTGAGGGTGTGACCAAAAGAGAACACCTGGGTTTTTTGTTTGTTTGTTTGTTTGTTGAGACAGAGTCTCAAGCTGTCACCCTGAATAGAGTGCCGTGGTGTCACAGCTCACAACAACCTCAAACTCTTGGGCTTAAGCAAGTCTCTTGCCTCAGCCTCCCAAGTAGCTGGGACTACAGGCTCCCGCCACAATGCCCAGCTATTTTTTGGTTGTAGTTGTCATTGCTGTTTAGCTGACCTGGGCCGGGTTCAAACCCTCCAGCCTTGGTGTAGTGACTGGTGCTCTACCCACTGAGCTATAGGTGCCGCCCAGAGAACATCGTTTTTATATTTTTTTTACTTTAAAGGCATTTTTCATGTTGTATCTTACATATCTTTCTCTGCACTTAAAATGTTGACAAAAGTCATTTAGGAAATAAATAACTTCAACTCTGGGGTGTCCAACCCTTTTTCTTTTCTGCCACACACCCTGGAAGAAAAAGAGTTGCCTTGTGCCACACATTAAATACACAAACACTAATGATGGGCAAAAGAAAAAGTCCATGCATACTTTTTCACGATTTTTTGTGAGAGCTGACACCACAGATAAGCAAACAGTTCTCAAAAAATCTGTACAGGGCTTAGAGGGCTGCAGATTGGCACCCCTAGAACCAAGCACTGTGCTGAAAAAGGTACAATCAATTCTATACTTGCAAACATATATTAAATAATTTGTTCTCTCAATAAGACACTTTTTAAAAAATATTTAGATATTTAACTAAACCATCCCCCTACAGTTTAAAATTCTATCAAGACAGGAAAAAATCACATCCTGTGTCATTGAAGATGGTATGTGCTATATTCAAGTTATGCAGGCTATTTATTGTCACCTGGAATTTTTGAGTAAAACTTTAATCCTATATATAGTATATTTGCCTTACATATATAACTGGGTATTATGGAATGGAAAGGAGTATGTCCAGAAAAAATTCTGCCTTTCATTTCTGTCTACTGGAGAATCAAAAATTTCTCCCATTTTAAGCTTCTTTTAATTTTCAGCTTTTTGTAGATTCTAAACAAAGTTCTCATATTTCAGATAACGCAGTTTAAATTCTTATTTGACCACCAACAACTGTAATGAGAAAACTGATGATTATTTTCATTACCAGTTTTAATACTGAAAACCCAAGTTAATATATGCTAACTAATAATCTATTACTTATACTCACACATTTAGCAAAAGTTTATTAAATCCCTACTGTGTGCCAGGCACTATGTTTTAGATACTATACTAGCTAGAAGAAAAAAATACAATGATGTGATGTTAGTTCCCTCCCCAAAGAGCAAAAGCACAATGGACTTTGTCTCATTCCCATAGCTCAGCACCTAAAACAGTGCCTGACACCTGGCAGAACACAATGAATACTTCTTCACTGCCTCACCCAAGACCTTGCATCCTAGTGGGGAGTAAGACTAAGGAAAAAAAGAAACTCATAACACTTGCAAATAATTACAATATTGTTAAATTCTTATTCACATACAAAAATATCTGACAACAGTTTCCATCTCCCTTCTCTCCCTGCATAATAAAAATCTTGGATGCGGCTCAGAGAAAGAGTTTAGACTCACTGCATGGTCTATTTCTAGTTTTAATTACAATGCTTGGCAAAGCTTGAGAGATCATTCGAATTCATTTCAAAAATAACTTTCATTGAATACAAGAAAATGGGATTTTTCACACTTGAGAATTTTTTATTTACTTGATAATGAAGATGATGTGGCATACAAATAAAACGTTTTCTTAGCAACTCTGGTCTACGGAAGATGCAGAGCTATTTATCTATTAATAAAAATGAAATGGCTTTTCTCAAAAAGTAAAAACTTACATTTGCCTTCCAAACAGACTCCATTTCATTTCTAGCTCTTTTTAATCCAGATAATGCAGTTGAAATCAAACGTGGGACATAAAGCTTGATGAAGTCACCCCAGTACTTACTGATCCATACAGCTCCCCCTTCTCGTTCATCCCGAGGTAGAGTCCACTGTCCACACCACGAATGCTGACCAGGCCCACTGCTATACTGATAAATTCCAGAATGCCTGTGAGAAAAAGGAACAAGGCAGAGAACAGGTTACAGTACAAAACACACCCTTAGAGTCTCATACCCCTGAGGTTTTGAAGACGACACTGAGCCCAGCTCCCAGGTTTGAGAACTTCTCACTTGAGAAGTGTCTTCTCTGTTAAACCCATTGCCTAAATGAATTGCTTTTCCAACTAAATTCTACCTTGTCATAGTGATAAAAAAAAAATACTTACCAACTTAACTTACGTAATAAGCAAACCATTTGAAAAATTAAAAAGCCAGTATCTACATAGACAGGCTAAGAAGTGACAGGACAGACAAAGCAAGGTACATACTCTCATTAAATCTAGAAGAGTAAAACTTAAGAGGAAAATAACCTACCCTACTTTATAACCGTGAGGTGAAATATTTGTATATGGGTATCTTGATTTTGGACTTCCCAACCTCTAGAACCGTGAGAAACAAGTGTCTGTTGTGTGCGCCAAAAGAAAAAAAAAACCCAAAAGTATTTGAGTCACAGAATATGTCTCTTAAAAACAAAAGTATGAAGTGCTAACTAAAGCCTTGACTGAGACAGTAAAGTATCCTGTCTCTCTATTGTATAACTTTTTTGAGACCTGGAAAATTGAGGCAGCTGACATACATCTCAAACATTTCTGCTTAAAACAAGTATTAATTTTTTCTGTACTTATCTAAGCCTCAGGATTGTTAAGCAATTAAGATAACAATATCCTGGAGAGAAAAGTACTTGTTCCAAGAATGCTTTTGATTTACAATAAACATAGAATACTATATCCCAAAATCAAATCAACGCAATGATCTTTTATTTCCTTCTTTCCCTTTGCCTCCTTCCCTAAGAATAACAGCACCTAAACTGAGCATAAATCCAGAATTTTATAGCCACACAACAGCAGCTTCAATTTCTCTATATTGTTTTAAGACGATTATTCCACAATTTATTTAGGACACTGCTAATATTACTTGTGCTCAGGCATTTTTTCATTTTTGTTATAAAGTCTACACTAAAGTGTAGACCTTGTGCTAATGCATACCAAATATTGAGTTCTCATTTTAAAAATATCTTCAAATATTGAAAAATTTACTTACATTTAAGAGTTTAGCAAAACCTAAGGGTAACTCTGTGCTATAGTCAGTCTCATGTGACCAATAAAAAAGCACTTACATAGATTTTTAACAATTAATTTTGTGACTCTTACAAAATAGACCATGCCACAATCGAAAGAAGATATGAACTGCATAAATCTAATAAAGCAAGGATTAACTCAAGAGGAAACTCGGTTCCAAGGTGATACAGAAACAAAGAGCTTTTTCTTCTAAAGGAGTCATCCTAATTCTTATATAAGAACAAAATATAACTAATTTATCTTGCACTTACGGTTTACAGAATATATATCTGGACATCCAAACTTTTTTAAGAGTGTGAAACAGTACACAGAAAAAAATATGTTTGGAATCTGATGATCTATGACTTTAACATGAAGGACACATCAAAAACAACTCAGTTTATCATTAGCCTTCCCTACTTCACAAAGCAAATGGGAATATAAATAAAAGCGCTATTTCCATAAGATTCATTTCACATGAAATGCACTCTCTTTTTGATGCAGTCACTTTATTCCATTGTACCATTTCTAATTCTTACAATTCCAATTAATCAAAATTGTGGCATTTTATTACTATTAGAAATCATATATATGTGAATCTCTTCTTAGCTACCTGAAGGCACGCCACAAAATAGGTCCTACTACACATAGATCCTGAAATTAGTATAAGGAGCTAATGTCCATTTCTCATTATAAAATGCAATACAGAAATAATTTTCCACCTCTGAGGTCTGAACAATTTAAGTTACCGGGTCAATGAGGAAAAGTTTAATCTTTTAAGAGGACATATAATGATATTTCTGTTTTCCCTAAACACGAGGCAGTTCTGAGAATAATGAGTATTAGTTCATTAGGTGCAACAAAAAAAAAATAAGGTATATGTGATTTCACAAAACTATTTTCCTGGCTGGTCTACAGACATCAAGGAAAATAGTAACAACAACGACAATAATGATGCTTGTCATAGCTAGAATTCTTGGGCATTTAGTCTATGCCAAATGAGAGGCCTTCTTGCATTCAATCCTCAGACCCACCCTATGCATTACAATATTTTAATTTCCATTGTAGAAACAGGGAAAGTGAGGTTTGATGAGATTAAATAACTTAGTTCCAAGCAATTAGACTCCCACGCCTATTTCCTTAACTATTACGCATATCTTACATTTGGTTTTACTTTTTCTTAATCCATCAGTGATTTCTGTACCATTTTCACATAGGTAAGTTCTGAAATTATTACTATTGTATAACTTGGAAATGAAAGTACTGAGTTCTCTATCTTGTTTCTTTTGCTGGCATTCACAAGATAACTGTAATTCCTGTGCATTCTCTTATTCTATCAACATACTATCATTAAGGGATTATTCTAAGCCAAGTGCTATGTCATTTATTGAGAATATAAAGATGAATAAGATATAGCCAAGGTTGTTATCACCCTCAAATTGCTCACCATCTAATGGTAAGAAGGACAGAAAAACAGACAATGTGGTGAATGCAAGGAGAGGGAGACATTCAGTATACGGGCAGTCCAAAGATGGGCAGCTCACTCGGGTTGGGGAAGGCAAGTCAGAGGAGGCTTTCTAAAAAAAGTAATAGCTGAGATAAGTCTCCAAGGAGCTATCCAAGTGAGAAGTAACTATCTAGTGACCCCAGGTGGAAAAGATTTCATCACCTCAAACCACCAACCATACTTCTGCAGCTCCTTGAAAATAGAGCCTCAAAGAACAGTACGGCTTTTTAAGGGGTTACCCCAGTGACCCAAGGGCAAGAAGCACACCCTCTGAATACATGAGTCACAGTCATTCTCCCACACACAAAGGGTGCCAATGCTGGGAGGTCAGGAAGACCTGGCAACCTAGCAGCAGGATCCCATCCCAACCAGAATGGAATCCTTATCATTCCTGGTACTATCTTGTCCTCAATAAACTGGACAGCCTCAACCAGGTCAGCACAACCCTCTCTGGGCCAAGGGTGGTGCCAAGCAAGTTTCCAACCACTCTCCCTGGAGTATGGCATACCCCCATGTTACCTGTTTACATGGGCGGGTAGCAGCACAGAGCATGCTGGATTAGTAACAGCCCAGGAGAAGGCCTCTGCACAGAGATGTCTGAACATTTGATGATCAAAGGGAGAGGAAGGGAAAGAAGCAAAAGCAAGGAAGAGAGGAAGGAGGAGAGAAGGAAGAAAGGATGGGGGGAAGAGGCAAGGAGAAATGATGAAATTGTGCCTAAAATTAGCACTATGACCTTCACATGTGCACCACGGTGGTCTGTCCCTCTCTTGGGCAGACACAGTCTCAACAACCTCAGCTCAGAAGACCCACAGTGACAGGTCATAATGGGATGATGGGAAACACAGGGTCAGTGGCTTCTTTATTCTTTTCCACAGCAGCCAATAATTCCAAATGAGAACATGCTCACAGGGCCCCAGGTGGTCTGATGAGGTCAGAGATTGTCCCTGATCCTCCAGAGGCCAGGTCAGTACCTGAACTACTTCAGAAAAATGACCACAGCAGACCTTCCTCCTTGCCTCAGAATCACATTCTATTAGCCATCAGCCCCAGAGCTGATGGGCAGCCCTAGCTCTGTTCAAATGGACCATGAGCCCAAAGAAGGCCCAGCTCCCCAGAGCCCATCTGTGCTGACTCACCTCCAACGCCACATAAGGCCAACCCAAGAGCATGGGAAGTGCTGCTCCACTTTGGCCCCAGTAAAATAACCTTCTAACCTAAAAGACCCCAACACTTAACAGGGCTTCACCCTACAACCCACACAAATGTGTCCAGCCTGTGGAGAGAGGCAGGAAAAGCCAGGAGTAAACCCCCTTTCCTGCAAGGCTCCCTGAAGCCCACACTTGGGCTGCATTGGTAAGTCATAGGGTTGAGTCTGTAGTAACTGGCACACAGTTCAGAGTTTACTTATAAACTGAATGGGAGTTATAACCCCATCAATTTTTCAAGAATCTGAACAATGCTAGAAAAAGCTCCTTAAATGTGTAGTTTTTTTCTCTAGGCAGTAATTTGGAACCAGGGGGTCAGAAGAGGATCTTAGGTGTTCCTCGAAAATTTTGAAATCATTAATTAAATTACTTTCAAAAGAAGTTCAATGCACTGTAAGTATATTCTTTTTGTACTTTTTTTGGGATCAACATAATTTAAGTGTGCTGCAGAAGTTTATAGGTTCAAGTGTGCCAGCCATAAAAAAGATTAGAAAACACTGCTCAAATGTGACACTAAAGATTCAGATGCATACTACTCAGGAGGCTGAGGCAAGAGAATCGCCTAAGCCAGGCGTTGGAGGTTGCTGTGAGCTGAGACACCACAGCACTCTACTGATGACAATAAAGTGAAACTGTCTCTAAAAAAAAAAAAAAATTCAGATGCATAAAACAGAACAACTTTTTAAAGTGTTAAATCCTGGAAATAAGTTTTTTTAACCTCTTTTTAAAAACCATACTGTCCCTCTACTACAACTTCCATCTGACAACTGACCCCCTCTGAGGTCCCAGTTTGGTTGTTCATCTGGGGTCCTGATGAGGTCCCACCTGTGAGAGCCACTACCCTACCTAAAAGGTCAGCTGACCTAGGCTTCCTGTGCAAGTGAAATAGATGAGGCCCAGGGTTCACTTTTTTATTATTCCACATTAGCATTTGCCGAATTGTTTTTCTGCTCAGTTTTTTACTACCTAGTGAGACTGGGAAAAGTTCTAGAAGTAAAATAAATATATATACAGGGTAACCATAAAGTTGACTTGCAATTTTAAATTTCACACATGGAGGACATCTGTAATCCCACCTACCTGGGAGGCTGAGGCTAGAGGATTCTTGAGCCCAAGAGTTTGAGGTTGCTGTACGCTATGACAAGCACAGCACTCTACCATGGGGGACAAAGTGAGACTCTTTCTCAAACAAATAATAAAAAATAAAATTGTACATGAACTTTATGGCCAGCCTTCATATATATTTTTACATTTGTATTTTTTACATATATATATACATATACCTTTTTAACATCCGAAACAAAAGGATTGATCCACCAGCCTCTTACCCAGAGATAGAACCCCCCCCCCCAATTTCTTTTCTCCCTGCTCAACCAGATCTCCACACTACCACTCCCATAGGAATAAACAAAAGTCTTGCCCCAGGTACATCCGAAGTTGACTCTACTGCAGCTCTGGCTGGAGCAACAGTAAGACTCCCGCACCCCCACGTCCCCTGCACTGCTGCTGCTGTGTCACCACTAAGCTTGCCAGCAGCTGCAGTCACCTGCGACTGCATTGGGGCGTCAAAAATCATTTTTCCAGCACGTTTCCTTTTGCTGTTTCACTTCAGGTAAAAAATGCACCTTCTATTTTAATCAAGGTGTGAGCCCACCCACCCCCCACCCACAGTTACTCTTTTCTTAAGGATCGGAAGAGAAACTAAGGGTGAAAGGCGAAGTCCCCAGAGGGGAGCCCGGGATGCCGAGAGGTAGGCCGCGGCTGGAGGCGGGAGGAGGCCAGAAGGTGAGGCGGCGGTGGCGGCGAGCGGGAGAGCCAGGTGTGACAAGCTGCGGAAGCCCCTCGACCCCCTCCCAGAGCCCGTTCTCTCCCTCCGCTCTCCCAGCGTGCGCGACGGGGTCCTAGCGCCACCCTGCCTCTTTCCGGGCGGGGCTGGGAAGGCAAGAGTAAGAGTAGGAGGCTCCCGGCAGACGCGCGGCTCTGCAGAGGTTGCTAATAATGGGACCTGCCGCAGCGGCAGCAGCGGGAGACCGCTGCACTGCTGTCACCCCGGGGGCCGGCTTCTCACTGCAACCGGATGAAAGACTTAAATAACCCTCCTGCCTCACCCTCCTTCCCCACCCCCACTGCGCAAAGCCACCCACTCAACTCCAGCCGAAGAAGGGTGAGTGGCAAAGCAGAGCGCCAGGAGTGCCCTTCCCCCGCGGCCGACGCCAGGCGGATAGGCAAGCTCGCAGCTCGGTGCCCTAGGTCCGCAACCTGGCCGAGGCTTCCGCTCCCCTCCTTACCAGCATTACCCCCCTAACACACACATTCATTCTCATTCTCTCTCTCTCTCTCTCTCTCACACACACACACACACACACACACACACACAGTGCGGAGTCTACGGAGTGGAGATGTCACTTCCTTGGCGACACCTTTCTCCAACCTCTAGGATCGAGGAGGGGTGAGAAGGTCTAGCTTTTTGTTTGATGGTCTCTATTCAGCCTCTGTAGTCCGCTGCGGTCCTCATCCGCTGACCCCAGAAAGCACCTCTCCTGTTCCCCCCCTCCTCCCGCGTGGCCCACACCCTTGCATCCCCTCACCGAGGAACTGGATTGCGTCTGGCAAACGTCCTATTCTAAAGGTGACTGCATTAAAAATAAATAAATAAATAACTCATGGGGGGAGGGGTGCTTCGAGGAGCCCCAACTGAAACATCCCATAATCCTTCTCCACTAGGGCCCAGTAGTGCTGCACCGAGGTTCCGACAGGGTCTCTCAAAGGCAGAGGTCGACTAATTGACACAATGAAGCTGGCCCGGAGGCGGCCCTGAGGTTCCGCGCCCCCGCCACGCTCTAGCGTGCACCCGAGGCTCCCCCGGAAGAGAGGCCGAAGCCGAGGCAGGGGCACGGGAAAGCTGGACCACGAGCTGCCACCTTGCTAGCACTGGTTTCCGAAAGCGATTAACAATAGCACGACGCCCCTCCACCCACCTCCATTGCCCTTTGTCCCCCCAACTCCTTCCCTCCTGCTTCGGCCTTGCTGGGCCAGGGGCCCCAGACCCACCTCCCCGGCACCGCGCAGCCCATCGACTCTCCAAAACCCCTCTGCGTGCTTCAGAAAGACAGGGAGAGACACGGGATAGGATAAAGGAGCTCAGGGGTCAGACAACCATCCTGTCCTCGGTCCCCGCCACCTACTCTCCTGCCGCTGCGTGCGCCTCCAGTCGTTCCCACACAGCAAACCACCGCGCTGCCCGGGGCGGCGGCTGTCAGCCCATCCAGCCCCACACTCACACACAAAGAGAAAGCGAAGGGGCTAAACTTGGGCAAAAACGAAAAACCAAGTTCCCTAAATGCAGCCAGAAGTTTTGTCAGCCCCCGCCGCCCCCCGACAAAAGCGGTCTCCGCAGCACTAAAGGGCGCACCCGAGCCGGGTGGAAAGGGAGCCAGAAACCGAGCGCATTTAGGACCGCGCGGAGCTAGCCAGGCAGCCGCGGAGTGCTCCGTGGGGCCCGGGCGGCCGAGTCGGCACCTGCCGGCCGCTAGCGCGGGAGGGCTGGGACTCCTGCCGCCAGGCGCACCTAGGCCCGCCGCCCACGCTGCTCGCCCTCAGCTCACACCGCCCAGACGTCGCGCGGGTGGCCGCTGCGGCCCTGGACACACTTGCTCTTCCACCCACGGCCGCCCACTGCCTGTTGTTCTGGTACTGAACGTTAGGCACAGTGGCAACCCTTAAAGCGGCCAGATAGAACAGCACTTTAGTGAAGTTTAGTCTTCCATTTACAACAACCAGAAGCTACGTTTACTTCTGGGGTTGGGAAGGAATAGTTATATTTACACTGAATAATTGCAAAGAGAAGAGCTACAACTTTTTTAAAAAAAAAAAAAAATGCAGCGAGGCGGAATGGCCAGAGAAATTTACACTCTAGGTTCAGTTTGGGGTTTAGCTCAATGGTGAGCAAAAAGAGATTCCTGGGCCTCGAATATCTGGGACCATCCCTAACCCAGGCCTGAATCCTCCTCACCTTCTGGCATCATCTACAGCCCTACGAACCTAAACATGTAGTTTAGATTGTGTTCAACATCTGGCACTAAAGCATGAGGAAGAAAAATCACCACAGGACTTTGTTTTTTACGACCTAGTTTAAGTGTTGTCAGGTGGGTTCACTCAGAAGTTAACTCCTTCCAACAGTCTGGTTGCCCAAACTGGCGCTTAATTTTCCTTTTTTAACTAAGGGAAAACCTGAGAGTCCACCCCATCGGGACTGTATTAGCTGACTTCGTGGTGCTGGGCGCCGGGTGCCCCAGCGAACACATGTGTGCAGGCATTAAAGGGGGCAGTCACCAGCCCTGAGTCTGCAGCCTCAGTGCTGAGTCACAAATACCCTTCTCTGAAAATGAAGTCCTCGGAATGCCCTTTAAAATTAGCTCGCAGTTTTTTGCACGCGCACACACTCATACCAGAAAGCCACGCAGGAAATCCACACAGGGCTGCACACTATGGAGATTAAAAAGAAGAGGTTATAACTGAATAGCTGGAAGGACAAACACCCCCAAGCGAGCCTCCTGCCCCTTTCCAAGTCCTTTCCTCCCACTCCATTTCCCCCTACCCCCTCTCTGCAGTTGATACTCAGAGAGTCTAAAATATGACTTTACTCCTCCTCCCAACAGGACAATCAGTCAGCAACCTCTGCCTTCGCGGCTTTCAGACTAGGGGGACAGAGGAAAATAAGCAATATGCTTAATTTACAATTCAAGCATTATACTTACTGAGAAATGGAGAAAACCTTAATTTGGGTATGAGATACCCACTGTCTTCAGGAAACTGCATGCATTAAGTTCTCCGTAGTTAATGATTAAAGCTTTAAACTCGTGGAATCAGTCCATTCAAAAGAAACTTCCTAAACCCATTTATCTAATGCAAAAGAGCTAGGTACTTGTGCTGTACTTAAAATTATGTCCCCTTTTTTAATTTGAAAAAGGGGGCTTTCAATGTATACTTGCATCGGTGCCAGCAGCAGATCTGCAATTCCGGAGGCTTTTTTTCCTGAGCTGGCAAGACACACAGAGAGAAAAGAGAGACACAGAAGGGATGGGGGAAATCCCTCCCCACATCCCACCAGCCCGGCCACCACCTTCTCGGTAGTTACAATCCCAGCGTGTCCTTGCATAGACACTAAAGGGTTAATAGTATACCTACCAAATCGGCTGTGGTCTTTCCTGGTTCCCTGGATAGTACCATTGGGGAAGATTTCTAAGTGAAATCCAGTCCTGCAGTATAGCTGCCTCCGCCTGAGAATCCCCTTTAAATGATCCAAGTCCGTGACTGCGGGTCCCCTGGGGAGCCCCCCTGCTTCGGACTGACCCAGGTGGTCACTTAACAAAACCGGACTGTCCACCGGCAACACGGGCACATTCCCAAACGGTACCGCATCCTGCACACCGAAATAGTTCCCAACTTCACCTAAGGGAGCCATCAGAGGACTCGGCTTTTGGAGCACAAGAATAAACAATAATGATGGTGTCAACCCAGGAGATATTAGGCGAGGTATATCCAACTCCCTTCCCTTACTGCAGTTGCAGAGAGAGAAAAAAAAAGGTTCTTTTCTTCAATCCATTAAATGCATAAATAAAAGTAATCTGCTGTTTCACTGGCACAGGTTCAAGGTCAAACCACTGATAGTCTAAGAAACCACCACTTTATACTCACACACTGACATATTGATAAACATATCTATGTATCTCTATAGATAGATCCCCAGCTCTTAGCAGGCAGGAAGGTCTTCATCCCATCCGACCGTAATAAGGAAAAAAAATCCGTAGTTTCTCCATTTGGTTTGAAATCAGAATGACCATAGCAACTTAAAAGCCTAGGCGTTATTATAGGGATTTTTAAGATGCACGGGCTACGTCAGAATTTACGGATCCTGACTCCAGGAAGGCATGCGCTGTTTTTACTCTCTAACCGACTCTGCAGACATCAGCATGAATCCTTCAAGGGGGAAAAAAAATCTCACGTTGACGGCGGCGACAAATCTCCCCTCCCGGTCCCCCCTCTATAAAACAATAATAATAATAAAACAAAAAGAAGAAGAAACTTTAGAGGTCCATAGCTAGTATCCAGGATTCTCCAGAGGCTCGGCTGATGTCCATTGGCTTAGAACGGATGGCGAGCGGCGAGAAGGAGAGCGGCGTCCGGGAGCTCGCGTGCCGCCCTGGCTGCCACGAACAGGTGTTGCCGCGCCGGCTCGCGGAGCGTTGTAGCCGGGCGGAGCGCTCCTCCTGCGCAGCCCCCGCCGGCGCGCAGAGTGGCGCAGGCAGCGGCATTGGGTTGGGTTTAAGGTAGCGCCGCGGCCGCCCAGACTCCCCGCGGTCCTAGCGCACGCCCTTCAGCCCACGCCGCTCTGCGGCAGGCCGAGCGCAGCGCGCCAGAGCGTAAGACTTCTGGGGAGACAGCTGAGGAGCCCAAAGGAAAGATCCCTCGCAAGAGGCAGGGGGAAGAAACCCTGTCTCCTGAAACTGATAGTTCTCCTATGGAATAGAAGCTGATAACCTAAAATCTGGCTCGCTACATAGATAGATGGAGGTTCAGAGTGAAATAGGGAAACTAGTTTTCACGTGGGTTCTGTAATCTGTAATATTTTTCTTACTTGAGAGTTGGAGGGAAGAGGGTGAAGAGGGAGTTTACTTAACAAGTTTGGATGGCTGTGGCAATTTCTTTTTTCTGCCAGATATACAGAAGCGCTAACTATGTTGCAGGTAAAACGGCTAGATCTGAGCTTACCCCCGCCCTCGTGCACACACGCGCGCGCACTAAAATGTTGCCCCGGTTTCGGTTCTGGGGCATAGTGCTGGAGATCTTTGGGTTAGGGCTAGGTTTAGGTTCCTCCCCGCCGCGGGAGTCCCGGCGGCCGCAGCGGAGCCGGCAGGGGGGGGCGCCAGAGAACCTCTTCTGTCCCCGAGTTCGACTCGCGCGCGCTTCCTGAGGGAGTCCGGATGGCGAAAAGCGTTCCAGTGGGTTCCCTTCGTGCTCCCAAACCACGCTCCTTAGGACGAGCCGTGCCATCTCTAGCCCTGTCGGCTTGGGAAAATGAATGGCGAGTTCTGCGTCTCCTTCCACCGCTCGAAGCCTGCAGCCGATCCAGGAGAGCCTGGAGCGAGATGCTTGCGGGGCGTCCCGGGGCCGCAGCCGCGCCTTCCTGCTCTTCCCCTCGGTGCAGCACATGGAAGCCTGAGTTCCAGTGAGCCAGCTCAGGTTTCCGCTACCGGCCGGCAGCCTTCGCCCCCAGCCAGAGGCAGGGACAAAGAAATCCGCCGCCCAGGGCCGCGAGGGGCCCTACCAAAGGCCCGCAGGAAAGCCCAGCGGCCGCGCGCTCTGCGCCCGGGGCAGCTGGCCCGCGATCGGATTCCCCGCCGGGCCAGAAGCAAAGCGCGGCGTCCCCAACACACTCGCTCGCTCCGCAACCCGCCCGCGGGCCCCTCTCTCTCCCTCCCTCTGCTCCTCTTTGTTCACATTGTCTTAGAAATGGCCCGACTCTCGGGTCAAGATGGTGAAAGTTGGCGAGACTTGAGTGCAGCTCCCGATTGCGGGGCGTGTGAGTGAGAAACGAAGTCCAAGGCGAGACCGAACCCCTGTGGTAGGGAAACGAATCAAAACCTCTTTATGAGGGAGAGGTCTGATCCGCCCTAGTCCGCTAAAGGCTGGAACTGAAGAACTGGGGGCTGGCCCTACTCCAGACGAGTTTCTCCCGAAGATGAAAGGGAGCAATGAATTTGCAGATTTCGAGGGCGCTGGAAGTGCCGGCGACCTGGAGCGACCTTCTCCTGCCCCACCCCGCGAGATGGAAGGCGTGCTGGGGCCGGACAAGGAGGGAGGAGAGGGGCAAGGTGGTCCTCCTCCATCCACTCCCACATCCCTTTGCCGCAGTCGGGAGTTATTGGGTGTCCGGAGGCTAAGTTGGTGCGTCTTGCTGACGTGTTTCTGAAGCACCAGAGCCCTGCGGGGTAGCAGTTACAGCAGTCTCATCCGCGGTAGTACAAAGCAGGCTTTAACATTAACTGCTCGGTGGAAGATATGAGAGACTAGGGAGGAAGTGTCACTTCTCATAAACCACCCTAGTAGCTCACGTTAATCGCCCAGGCAGCCAGCCGCGCTGGATTAAGCAAGGGCGTTTCTTGACCATTGGGTACAATGCGCAGGGCTGGTCACTTAGGAAGAAAAGAAAACTAGCGGAAGAAAGACAAGCAGAAAGAGAGGTGGAAATAAGGAGACTCTTGATAAGGAGAGAGACAGCAGCACTTGGACGTTTCCACTGAGGACAAGACTGGGACCATTTCCACCAGCAGTCGCCGTCCACATTCTTTCGATCTGAAATTAGACTGTCCTCCAATGAGCGAAGACCATTTACGCTTCCGAATCCTGCAGCGAATGTCGTGACTGTCACTTTCACAGCGTTGCAGTTATGGGAGAGAGGGCGGAGTAGCTGATGGAGCACTTTCCCAGGCAGGAGCAGCCTCCTCCCGGCATCGCTTTGCCACTGTAGTACCTTAGTCCACACTTGGGCTGCATCCCTAAATCCAGCTCCAGGAAGCTTTTCCTGCTTTCTTGTCCCTTTCTCATTTCTCTCGCTGCTTCTGGTTTGGTGGGTTTTCTCATCAGCGGTATAATGAAGACCTTCCTTTCTCTGAGCATATCACATTTCTCCCTCACTCACCTGACCTGCTATGGCTGACATCCTCAAAGTTCCTTCACAGCTCTGCCATGAACATGAACTCCTATGTCGAGGCCTTTGCATATATTTTCCAAGTATTCTTCAATTAGCATTAATATTATAGATGTTAAGCTCCAAAAAGACTGAGGTCTTGCTTCCTAGAGACACGTGGTAGGCTTAATAACACCTCCCTTGAAAGAAAGTTGTTTGGAATAAAAGAAAAAAGTTGACATAAAACAAGGAGCAAACCACAGACACTCAAGACATAGTTGCTATTATTGTATCATTCCTTGTATAGTTCCCTCATGGATACATCCCTGTGGGGTATTCAGCAAATACTATTATTGATTTTAATCCCAAAGCTCACTTAGGGCTATCTCTTCTCAAAATATTTTAAACCCTCTTATTTTCCCTTCTTCTCCGTACCTGTGATTACTATCACGTGTGTAATCTGTTTTTCTTCTGTCAATTTAGTAGACCCGGATAAGAATACATAACAAGTAAAGAGGGCTATGAAGAGGAATGAGCACTAGAATAGGAGTCAACAGATCTGGAGCATGTCTACCTGTATGATTGCAGGTTTTCTCCTCATGGGTCCCTGTGGAACTGCTGGGGAGAGCAGTTTAACCTACCACAAGATAGGTTTGAGGATTAAAAAGTTAAAAGCACAAAAGTACTTAATAGGGTGTCTGAAACACAGCAGCCAATAAATGTTAACTATAATGGTTCTATACTCTTATTGTCAAAGCTCAAAGGTAGCCCCTGGGGACAGACCTGAAACCTACTTCAACCTTCCCAGACCATCCCCCTGCATCCCAAACTCCTCACAGATCCTAAACAAAAGCCTATAAATAGCTTGGGGGTGGTGTGGGTAGGGAAGGGGGGATAGAATAAATGGAGCTAGAAGGGCAGAGGTCAGTTACACCTTTATTGTTGTAAAACTGGAATGAAAGGCTAATTGGTATTTGAGGGTGGGAGAAAACTGAAGGAGAGACTAATGAACATAGCAAGGAAGGTGAACAGAGCACGTTTTTCTCCGTTAATGCTCACACTTAAAATTGTTTTGTAGTGTGGCGCCTGTGGCTCAGTGGGTAGGGCGCTGGCCCCATATACCCAGGGTGGTGGGTTCAAACCCAGCCCCTGCCAAATTGCAACAACAACAAAAAAAAATAGCTGGCCATTGTGGCGGGCTCCTATAGTCCCACCTACTCAGGAGGCTGAGGCAAGAGAATCACTTAAGCCCAGAAGTTGGAGGTTGCTGTGAGCTGTGACGCCTTGGCACTCTATCAAGGGCAATAAAGTGAGAATCTGTCTCTTAAAAAAAAAATTGTTTTGTAAAGGACTTTATAGTTTACAGGCCATTTTCCTTTATTCTTCCCTGCATTTCCTATTTTCATCTGGAATCATTTTTATCCTGCCTAAAGAAGTCTGTATTGTTTTTCTTTTTCTTTCTTTTTTTTTTTTTTTAAGACAAATTCTCATTATGTCAGCCTCCGTAGAGCGCTGTGGCATTACAGCTCACAGCAACCTCAGACTTTTGGGCTTAAGCAATTCTCTTGCCTCAGCCTCCAAGTAGCTGGGACTACAGGTGCCTGCCACAATGCCCAGCTATTTTTTGTTGAGGTTTTCATCATTGTTGTTTAGCAGGCCCAGCTGGGTTCAAACCTGCCAGCCTCAGTGCATGTGGATATTTTCACTACGTATAGAATTCCTGGTTAACAGTTATTTTATCTTTTAAAATTGTCCATAATTTCAGTTAAGAAGTCAACTATAAGACTTGTTACTACTTTGCAGGTAATGTGTCTTTTATCTCTGGATGCTTCTAAGATTTTTTTCTTTTTTATCATTTGCTTTTTCAGCAGCTTTAATGTGTTGTCCGTAGATTAGAAAAAAAAAAAAAACTCCCTACGTTTGCTGAGATTCTTAAATTCATAATTGATGTCCTCTAGTTTTTAAAAATTCTTAGTTGTGTTTTTGAATATTGCATCTTTCCTATTCTCTCTTTTAGAGACTATAATTATGTGGATATTAGACTTTTTTTTATTAGTTAATTTCTCTGTACTTCAGTTTGGGTTCCAGTTTGTGTATTGACTCCTCTTCCAATTCACTAATCCTAGTTTCTGCTATATCCCAACTACTGTTAAACCACTTCACAGAGCTCTTAATTTAAGATATTGACTTTTTCAATTCTGTCTATTTAAGTTTTAAACAGAATGCCATTCTCTGGTGAAATTTTCCACATTTTCATCAACGCTATTTTAAAAGTTCCTATCTATTAATTCAAATAGTTTTACCACATGGCCTGCTTTTGCTGGTTTTTGTCTCTTTATTATAATACATATATTTTGGGCATTTGCATGTCTGGATATTATTGATTTTATGCCAGACATTGCATCAAAAGGTAGAGGCTTCAGACTATGTTATATTCCATCAGGGAGTGTATTCTTTTTCTTCTTTTAGACAGATAGGTTTGGAGCTGATCACCTGAATCCAATCAGAAACTGAATTGGATTGGGATTTGGTTGCACTTTTAGCAAGACCTAAGGGACCTTCTGTTCATCCCTGTCCTTTAGGTATAGCCCTGTCAGGCCTTAGATAGAGGGTCTGGTATTAGTTTCCTCAATCCTGAAAGACTGTGAGAAATTCTCTCTGCCCTTCGGAGGTTTTCAAACCAGCTCTCCAGCTGTTTGGCCCCAGAAAACTTCAAAATCTGGCAAAGGTCTTAAGGGGGGAAAATAGCCATGAACTTAAAAATAGGCTGTATCCCCTAAGGGCTTCTTGTTTCTGAAGAACGTAAGCCTGAGGAATATTTCATTTACCTTTAGAAATTTTCATACTCACTCCTTAGTATACTGTAAAGTCTAAGAACTCAGCAAATATCTTGTGGAGCAAACCAGTCCTAACTTGGAAGCACCCCAAGTGACCAATTGCTCACACTAATTTCACGTGGGTTAAAAAGTTGCTGGTTTTTCTTTTCCTTCACAAGGGTTCTCTGCCTGAACCATGTGCAATTCTCAACCAGTGTCCAGAGTCAACAAATGCCCCTAGGGCCAAAAAAAACTGTCAATCAACAGCTTACCTTGGAACAGTTTTCTCCTCTCTGTAATTTTAGTTCGTTTAGTACTCATTTCTTCCACAACTCTCTGATGTTTGTAAAAATATGATTTTTGTAATCTCTCCAGTTTTTTCTAGTTACTGCAATTGGACCAGCTACATCCTACCCAGAAGTAGTCATCTCATATTTCATTTTTGAAAATGAGAAAAGTATTATTTCAAGTATTCTACCCTTATTTTATAGCATTTTACAGTTTTCAAAGGTCTTACACTATCTCAGTTAAACCCTTTACCTAGTCCGTGACATGGGTAAACTAGTGTATGTGTGTTAGCAGGGACTGTCTGAAATCATTCCACCTGAGCACAACTATTCATGCAAAAAGCTAGGAGGACTTTTCTGAGGTCTTCTGAGACCTCACTTGTCTACACAGTCTCTGATTTAAAGATATAAGAATAAATAGCAGATTATTCATCAGGCCAAATAACACAGTCTTCAACAGATTTGTTTGCACTTTGTTTACAAAACTGCATGAATGCAGATTCAAGTCAAGGTTTAAAGTTACTACTGAATTACTTTCCTAGATCTTGCTAAAGTCAAGTTTTTTTTTGTTGTTGTTGTTTTGTTTTGTTTTTGGCTGGTGCTGGGTTTGAACCCATCACCTCTGGTATATGGGACTGGCACCCTACCCTTTTGAGCCACAGGCGCCACCCAGGTAAAGTCAGGTTGATAACATTTATGAAACAGTCACCTCAGGCAGCATTTTCTACTGGGTTGCTGACTAGAGAAAACATAAAATCAAAAATAACATTCCAAATTTTTCTAAGGCTATATAACAATAATATTGCACCCTGTATGAACCTCCTGACATGTTACCTCCATGAATTATGTAGGCATGCAAAATCACCTCTAGATAACTGGCCTGGCTTCTCACTATTATATAGAACTGAAAGGATATGTTTGATCTTTCTTTCTAGATAGCTTTACTAAGCTGGTGTTTCAAAGGCATGGAATGTGCAACACCCTTAAGTATTATCTCCTAGTTAGCTTTTGTAGTTGAACAATGCCCTTTTCACTGTGGCAGGGGAGTTGCTATGTAGCTGAACTAGTCTTTGGCATAATGGTCAGCAATACTTACGAGCTGTGTTCCCAAAGAGATCCAGAAAATCCCTATGCTCAAAACTTCTCACCCAGCATTCATACAATTAAAAAAAAAAAAAAACTCAGAGAGTAGAGGAAAGCAAATCTTATTCACAAACTAGCTGGACTCAAAACACCCACAGTTAATATCAAGTTGTCAGTAAGGATTTACTCAAGAATAACTGATAGCATGAGTTCAAAGAAAAATTAGAAAGATGGAGACGTTAGCTCCTTCATGTTTACATGGATGAAGCTGGAAAATATTCTTCTTAGCAAAGTATCTCAAGAATGGAAGAAAAAGCTCGGCTCCTGTGGCTCAATCGGCTAAGGCACCAGCCACTACACCTAAGGTGGCGGGTTCAAATCCCCAGCCCGGGCCCGCCAAACAACAATGATGGCTGCAACCAAAAAATGGCCTGGCGTTGTGGCGGGAGCCTGTGGTCCCAGCTACTTGGGAGGCGGAGGCAGGAGACTCACTTGAGCCCAGGAGTTGGAGGTTGCTATGAGCTGTGATGCCATGGCACTCTACCCAGGGGGATAGCTTGAGGCTCCATCTCAAAAAAA
>CAUYQV010150290.1:0-11135 GCA_963574575.1 Galagoides demidoff | reverse complement strand
TGGCATCACAGCTCATAACAACCTCCAACTCCTGGGCTCAAGCAAGTCTCCTGCCTTCGCCTCCCAAGTAGCTGGGACCACAGGCGCCCGCCACAACGCCCGGCCATTTTTTGGTTGCAGCCATCATTGTTGTTTGGCGGGCCCGGGCTGGGGATTTGAACCCGCCACCTTAGGTGTATGTTGCTGGCGCCTTAGCCGATTGAGCCACAGGCGCCAAACCTTTATTTGAAATTTTAATATAATGATAGAACAATATAAATTTTATTATGACTTGTAGGAACAGAAGAGTAATCATTAGAAACATTGATAAGAATGTTAGAACTCCCAGATAAACAAGAGGAGCATGGTAGTGTTAAATAGAAATTTGACCAAGCTGGGAGAAGGAAGAAGAAAAGAGAAACTAAAAATAAAACAAATACATGGTAAAAGCAAAATAAAATGGTGGGTAGACTTCTGGGCAATTATTGAAGCAAGCATTACAAACATTATGTCAGAGGGAGAAAGGAGTGAAATAGACTTTTGCAGGTGTGCTCATGAAAGTTCTGGGCAGAGCTCAGCTCAGCTCAACCTCGGTGTGACTTCAGACCCACCCTCACCCTGCAAAGAACCTAGAGCCACAGTACAAATGGAAGTCTAAATATTCAAAAGCCTAAATATGTCAAACTCACAAACTGATAAAATGCATTCTATGCTTCCATCTTTCTTTAGCCTTGACACAAGTATTTTTATAATATCCTAGAAGCCTAGATTCAGATGTATTTTTGGACTTATGTGCAAGGACATTACGCCATGGGGAGAGCCATCCTAAACCTTGCCAACTCCAGTTTTCTCCCCACTCTGCTTTGTTCTGCTCTGCAAGGGGCTTTGTACACACCTGCGTGGACACTCCAGCCTGTGTGTCCCAGCTCTGTTACATCCCTAGTGGACAATCTCCTTCCTCTTTTTAATCTCTAGGGACTAAGTATGTGCCTATTGAGTTGCTCTAAACTTAACCAGGCAAAAGCAGGAAGGTCCAGGGAAGTTGCAGATTTGTTTGAGCAGGAGATTCCGGGCTCCAGATACTTGGTTCGTGGTCTTTAAGGGGAGCAGATTAGAGGCTCTGTGTGGGCATGAGCCTTGGCCTCGCAGAATTCTCCTGTGTAGGCACCCAGCTGTCAGAGGCATGGAATAGGTTCTTGAATGTGTGTGTCCCAGGACAGAGGCCTTTGCTGGGCTCTAAATGCTGTGTTCCAAATGAAAGATTTAAACTGTTCTCTTTTCATTTTATTAGAGCTCCGGAAAGATTTAGAGGGTGTTTTATTCTCCTTCCCAACGCCCCAGGCAAGGAGGGCTAAGGTCCCAGGTGAGACTAAATCCCATTATGGGCTCAGATAACACATCAGCTGGTGTTCCTATTTGTGCTTTCCTCACTGGTGAAATGGGAGTAGTTCCTGCTCCTAGGGATATTTAAAAAAAGATAAATGCTGAGTTTCAAGAATCTGAAGGTATATACCCTGAGCTGATGAATGTGAGGGAATAACACTAACCCCTTTCTTCCATTCCCAGAAAGTTGAGCTCCAGGACTCTCTTTCTTTGGGCCTACAAATTCCATAGGACTCCCAGAGGGAAACCCAGTTGCTCTTTGGAGCCAGGATGCTAGCACCACCTGTCACGTTCTTCCTCCCATGACTTAAACACCAAGGGCTTATTTTTCCCCAATGTACTTTCAATCGTTATGTGTTTTTCCACCAAGGGGGGATCCTGGTGGCAGGTGGCGTTGCGCTGGGGACACAGAGGGCATGGCCAGAGCCCAGCTTCTTCTAAGTGCAACGGGGAAGGAAGCTGGGGCTCCAGAAACAAGCTGGGACTGTCTGTGTCAGGCTCCGGTAATCATCTCTCCTTAATAGCAGAGAAAAGCATATCCCCTTCTGGAGGCCAAAGAGGAAAATCACAGATGCGAAAGTGATGAGAGGAGAAAATGATTGGATTCATTTGAAGGGATGAGCCAAGTTTTCCTCCCTTCCTTACTTGAGCCTCCTGAGTTTAAACAAGCACCTTGAGGCAATTAAGAACGCTGAGCTCTCCGGAGTGATCACACTGATTCAGTCTTTATAGGAGGAAATTAGTTCAGAGACAACAGTCAACAGCCTGTCCTTCCACAGGGCTTGGGGAATATGTACAAACTTCGCAAACATTTAGAGCCCTTCCACCCACTAACTGCCTTTGAATGAAAGGCTTTGCCATTGTCTTTGTTTCTTGAAAATGCCAAAAGTAATTGGGACCAGGACAGGACTCACTGTGGAGTCAAAGTCACTGCTTTTACTGGAGGTGAAAATACAAACGAATGCTTTACATTTTCTCCTTCGGAGGGTTGCATTTAAGTAGCATCCTTCCAATTACGGTGGGTTTTCCTCAAATGGCTAAAACAAAAGGCAAACCAGAACAAAACAACAATGACCAAGGAGAGAACATTTCCTCCTCTGCTCAGGCACTATTTGCTGAACTGCAGCCCAGGAGTGATTTTTATAGCCAAGTTATAAATGGCTGGAAATCAGGAGCTTTTGATGGAAATGTGGGCCGACCTTTAGCTGTATTGATGCTCATGAGTGCTGCTATGATAAAAATGCCCTCCTTCCTCCATTCCGACTCCCCAAGCTCTTTAATTCTTGTAAATAATGTGCTCAGCTCTCATTGAAGCTAGTCAGAGACGCAGCTGTGGGGATATGATTAAGGAATAAAATTCCCATTCTGGGTCAGGAAGCAGGACTGTGGGTTTGATATCTGACCACTCAACTGGGAGAAAAAAGCTTTTTAGTGGTGCAATTATCTCTGACCAGCAGTGAAATAGTTAATTGGCTCTTCTTCCTCCCTGCGCCCAAACTGCGGACCACTGAGGCAGGGCCAAGTCTCTCTCTGACCTCTAAGCCTGTGAAGCCTCTTGGCAAAGGACCTTTAGCCCCACTGATTTTTTTTTCCTTTTCACATTATGAGTGATGCTCAGTGTTGATAAATGCTCATTTGGTACCAGATTATGATACAGACTCAGAAATTTCATCTCCCAGTCAACTCTTTGATTACTACAAATTAAGCAGAGGTATTCACCGTTATCTCTGAGGGGATAACATTCTATACTCCCTTTCTTGAAACCTAAATCTCTTCCTTTGGAGAGCTCATAAAAATTGGAGGGTTTGGTCATTGCTTTCAATCAAATCATGGTCAATCCACATTTGTCACCCCTGCCTCCCACCTAATAAAACATATGTTTGAATCTGTTAAATTCTTTACACATTTCTTTACACAAAAAGAGGTCAAATAATAAAGTTTGGCACATTTTCCATTTTGTCACTTATGATCAAGAATTTTCAGATGGAAAAAAAAAAACGACGACTGCCCTTGAAAACATGAGAATATGTAGATTTTTCTGTCTTGACAGGTTTCTCCCCACCCCCCTCCCTGTAGTCTCACAAATCAGGCAGTCCCCGTATTCTATCAAATGCAAAGTTTAGCTGGATGACTTTTCATAAACTTCATTTTTAACACATTTTTTCTCTTGTATTTCTATAATCTATGCAAAATGCCAAGCTCCTCAAAAGAACTTTACAGGTCATTTTCCTGCCATAATAGTCGAATCAGTAGCAAATGCACTTCATGGTTTTTAAATGCAGTGACGACAGTAGTCTGACAGCAGAAATATGTACTGGATAGTAACTTCCACAAAAGCCTTGAGATTTTCACATGAGTAGAGATTATGGCTTTGGAAATCATCTTTTTTTCCCCTTCTAAAGATTGCTTCTGTGTAAATATGGACAAAGAGCATTTCTTGGCTCTGTACTATCAAGTGTCCTTGACCTAGTGACATTATTGATTTCCCACCATTGTCTTTAAATGTATTGGTCCAAGAGGACAGAACTATAATAGCTGCCTACCTCAACAATTAATTTTGATCTGCTGTATGTAATGAGCCTCACAGAAGCCCTTGAAAGAATGACTTCCAGGTCAGTGCCTGAACAGGCATGCGCACACGCGTACACACACACACACACACACACACACACCAGTCTCGCACACATGCATGATAATAATGCATCTTTTTTTTTCAAACCAAAAATTAGGTCATCTAGTCAGCTAAAAGATTTTTTCTTCAGGTTTGTGAATCTCTTGGTATAAAAAGATTGCTTTTGTATAAGTAAAGCAAACAATGCATTTTGAGTTATTAATATAATGCTATATTTACTGTAAAGAATAAAGTTAAATGGAACTGCAATGTTTGTACAAAAGTAGCAATGCTTATTTTCTCATTAATGGTGAAATAAAACCTCCCCCTCTCCCATCTAAACATAGAGGTGTTTGATCATTTGAGCTTACGCTGCATTCTCAGTTACCCGAGTGACTCAGTTCTTTCCACTAGGAATCTTGCTAGATACCCCAGTGCCTGGAATTTGGGGACTCCAAGATACTGTTATGATTAATGGGTCTTATTTCATTGCTGCCTTTTCAGTCTGTATATTTGGAAAATATGAGGTCAGACAACTAAGTTTGGGAACTCATCCCAGAAAAAGTGCTACAGACATTATTGCTGAATATCATTACAGTCACCAGATGGCCAGGGAGAGGACTTCAAAGGTGACTATAGTGATTTTCAGCAATAAGGTATGGAGTACTTTTTCTGGGATGAGTTCGTGAACTTAATTGTCACACCTCATATGTACATCATCAGAACCCTGACCAATGGAGGGCACTATTCAGATAATGTTTTAAAAATTAGAAAAACAGTTTGTGAATTGCAAACGTCCGTGTCACTTTTTAAAAGTAAATTCCCAGGGTGGCACCTGTGGCTCAAAAGGGTAGGGCGCCAGCCCCACATGTGGGAGGTGGTGGGTTCAAACCCAGCCCCAGCCAAAAAAAAAAAATTCCCAAACTATAAATGTCACAAAATAGTCCTCACATAATTTTCATTTTAAAAAATGTTAGAACATAAAGATATTACTGAATGTGTAAGAAAGATTGCCACTGTTGAATATTGTTGCACTAGCCTAGAAGATTTGGCCTACAAAAAATTTGTTTACTAAGCCTCTTCTTCATGGATCTTAACATGGTTATTGCTTTTTAAGTTCTATTACATAACAAGCAAAGGGTAAATAGTAATAAACTCATGCCTGTTTCATTATAGGGAATAAATAAAGATTAATTACTGTCAGTATTGCATGTTCTTGGATCAAAGTAACCTATCAACAAGTGTGCATTTTCTAGAATGTGATTTTTTTACTTTAATTTGTGTGTTTTGGTTGTTTTGATATGTTTAATACTAGTACTTGAATCACAATGAAAGTCTTCCCTTCAGGTACAAAAGGGAAGAGTTTAATAAATACCTACAGAATTTTATTATTCATGGCAGTCAAAATAAGAGACCAATTGACTTTTTATATTTTGAACTTTTCATCAATGTGGCTATATTTTTCTTTCTGTTCTGCTTTTATGCTCTTTCTTTTTCATTTTGAATAATTGTAAAACTACAGAAAAGTATAGAGAATAATTTAACAAGCCCTCTGTATTATTAATAGTTAGTGTTGCTGTGTAACATGCCAGCTCAACATTTAGTTAGCTGAAGATGTTAATCATTTTTCATGTCTCACAATTGCAGGGCTCACACGGGAAGTTCTGCTGATCTGGGCTGGGCTTCCTCATACCTCTGTGGTCAGCAGGTGGATCCTGGTAGCAGGGGCAGGAGATAGCTCATCTGCGATAGCTGCTGCTAGAATGACTTAGCTCTGCTCCACAGAGTCTCTCATGCTCCAGCAAATTAGTTCAGAGTTGTTTATGTGGCAGACACAGGGGAATGAAAGAGAGAGGGCTTAAGTGTGCAAAGCTCTTGAACTACAACACTAGTGGGCCATTTGCTTTCCTTCCACTAAAAAATGTCACAAAACTAATCCTGTTCAAGGAGTTCAGAACTAGATTCCACCTCTATATGGAAGGAGGTATGAAGTGGTATTGTTGAAGGTGTGGGATTAATAATGCAACTAAACTGCCAAACACAGTATCTCTGACCTCCTGGGAATGACACTATTAACATTTTATCATAGTATTCTCAGCTAAAATATAAATGAAATATTAAAGACAAATATGAAAACATCTGGATCTCTTTTGCAAGCTCCATTCATCTCCCATACCAAGGCAATCACAATCAGAATTCTGTGTCTGGTCCATAAACATATGCACATACATATAATTGTGGCTTTAAAATATTTGGCATATACTTTAGCATTCCTCTTATCAAGAGGTAGTGTTAATAGCTCTTACACCTGAATATAGACTGACTTTAGTAACTTAATGTTAACATTTAGAGTGCTGTGAAAAAGGGCCCTGTGTGGCTTTCAATTCCATGTCATTACAAGGCATATAGTGTCTTCTCATGTTCTCCCTGTTGGGACACAGAGCTCAGCAGCTCTGAGCCAAGGTGTAAGAAATACAGTTGAATCCACCATTCTGAAAAGCCCACATGGAGTCACTGCATAGGGATAGAGAGATGCTCAAGGACTCCAGCCCTTCCTGTCCCCACGTGCCAGATAGAAAGTGATCGAGCCTTCAGATGATTTCAGCTTCTAGCCTTTAAGCCAGCACTGCTGATGCAGAGCAGACCAGAGCAGAGCAGAAATGAGATATTCCCATCAAGCTCTGTGCAACTTGTGGTTTGTACCTTGGGCTGCCATAACAAAATTCCATAGATTGAATGGCTTTAACAATAGAAATTTATTTTCTTACTGCTCTGGAGGCTGGAAATTGGAGATCAGGGTGCCAGCCTGGTTGGCTGCTGATGAGGGCTCTTTTTTTGGCTTGCAGACAGCATCCTTCTCTCAGCGTCTTTGCATGGCAGAGGGAAAGAGCAAACTTCCTGGCATTTTCTCTTATAAGAACACTACCATGTCTGTTCCGGGCTCCATTCTATGACCTCACTTAACCCTAATTACTCCCATATTCCAAATATAGCCACATTGAGGATTAGGGCTTCAATATATGAATTTTGAGGGCACACAATTCAATATATAACATGAAAAAATAATTTCTGTTAGTATTTTGAGTCACCTAAGTTTTGGAGTGGCTTGTTCTGCAGCAATAAATAATGGGAATATGATCATGATATTATACTGTGTTTTATTGTAAATATTTATGTCAATGGTATTATGCTTAATATTCTGTAATTTTTTGACTTAAAATGCTCTTGAAATACATTCATGCTGCAATTTGAAGATTAAATTATTCCTTTAATTGATGTAGTCTAATACTACATTTTATGTATAAAGTCCCTTAATCATGAGCTTTTGGGTTATTTTTAGTTTTGTTACAATTGCAAATAATGTGACAATAAACATGGTTTATATTTTAATCTCATGGGCAAGCACAAACTATTTCTAAGTTATATTCATTGGATCATAGGATATGCATACATGTTCATGGATATGTGTGCTTTTAATTTTACTTGTGTGGCCAAATTACTCCTTAGATCCCCCATCACCTTCTTTTTCGTCATCCCACTAACATTGTACAGAGACTCCAGAATCTCTCTGGTTTCACTGACACTTGAGGGTTATAGATATTCGATTGTTGTCAGACTGATACCATTAGTATTGGGTTACGTTAATTTCGATTTCTTTCATAGTTTGTAAACTTGAGTGTCTTTGATAAATCTTTTCTTGGCTCTTTGTGTATACCTTTCTCTATATTAGAATATATATGCTTTATTATTCTGTTAGGCTTGGTCTTTTCCTATTTATTTTTAGGAGCTCTTTATGTGTTTTGAACATTAATATTTCCTTGTTACATACAAGGTCGGACAATTAAGTTCGTGAACTCATCTTACATAAAGTGCTACATACCTCATTGCTGAATATCACTACAGTCACCTTTGAGTAGGGTGACCAGATTTTAACATCTGTAAGGTGGGACAACATGGCAGGGGGGCAGAGCGGGGGCGGAGCGGGGGCACAGGGCAGGGGACGGAGCAGGCAGAGCCTGACAACAATGTAAACTTTGATAAGCAGTTCTCGATAATTGCTTTTCAGCAATTATTTATTACAGTTTAACATTATAAAATTAACAAAAATAATATAAAACTCATATTCTGGTGAAACAGCCATATGGCAGCCGAAAACCGTATATTCCCTTCTTGTTCTCCAGCCTGTTTGTACATTCTTTCCAAAAATTGGGACTTTTTTAAAATGCCACAGGACACAGGACAAATTGTGGAAAAGCAGGACTGTCCCACCAAAATCGGGACGTCTGGTCACCCTACCTTTGAGGTACTCCCCTTGAGAAGCTATACATTGATCCCAGTGCCTAGTCTACCCTTCAAAGCAATTTTGGAATTCTTTCTCTGGAATGGCCATCAGAGCTGTCATCGTACAAGGTCTGACAAATAAGTTCATGAACTCGCCCTAGAAAATGTGCTTTGAAGAGGAGACTAGGTGCTGGCATTGGTGCATAACTTCACCCACTTTGAAGGTGATTGTAGTGATATTCAGCAATGAGGTGTGCAGCACTTTTTCTAGAATGTATACTTATGTCAGTGTATGTATATATAAGTATATGTATATATTACACATACTTATATAGATATAACTTTATTTTAAAAATTGCAGCCTTGTATTCTTTTTAAGAAATCCTTCCCTATTTTTACATCACAAAGATATTGTTAACCTTGGTTTTTAATGGAGAAATGGAATAATATTTCTGGTACTTTTAGAGTTACAGTTTCAATAAATTCATAATTTCTACTTATTAATAAAAAACATGTCAGATTATAAATTTCACATATTTTCTGATTCTGATAGGGCACTGTAGGAATTTATGAAATGTAGGTAAGTAACTGGAAAAAGGAATTAGAGCTTCCAAAACTGTCAATGATATTTATTTGCAGGGAAATAGTTCAGTAAAACGTTTTATTTCAATGGCATTTTGGAGATGGCATGAAGTTAAAAGTTCTATCATTCTGAACTGTCCTTTGGGTCTGCATGTCATACAGGATGTACCAAGCCATTGGCATTAATTTTACCATTGTTGCCAATTGTCTAGTTTTTTAGTTGGTAGCTGCAAGAAATTTGAAGGCTGTATGTGAAAAATTTAGGAAGAAATAAGGTTTTTAAAAAAAGGGATTAGAGGAAAGAAGAACAAGAAACTTATAGAAGGCCAGGTGCGGTGGCTCATGCCTATAATCCCAACACCATAGGAAGTCGAGGTGAGTGGATTGGCTGAACTCAGGAGTTCAAGACCAGCCTGAGCAAGGGCAAGACCCTATCTCTAAAAAAATATTGAGGCTTTGTGGCAGGCACCTGTAGTTCCAAATATTTGGGAGGCAGAGGCAAGAGGATCACTTGAGCTCCAGAATCTGAAGTTGCTGTGAGCTATGATACTATAGCACTCTACCAAACACGATAAAGTGAGATTCTGTCTCAAAAAAAGAAAAAAAAACTTACAGAGAAAGAATATGATATCTTTCTCTATCTTGGCCCCTAAGGTTTATTTATCTTTCTTCTAAGAGGCTGATGACATACCTTTTTCATAGAACCTATGTTCTAGGTTCATAAAAGCACATGTGTTGTAGAAAGTATGAACATAGCTGCCATTACATAATTTGGTCACACAAATACAATATAGTTATCATGCTTTCTGTCTTTCACCAGCATGTTAGTAGAGGCTAATAAATGAATCCTTCATCGCCAGGGAGAGGAGTGATAGCAAGAAAGTAATATTGCTGTCTTTATTTTTTCTTTTTTATCTGCCATTGTTGCCATGCCTATGTCAGAGCACATTGCTTAAGGCCATAGCTCTGATAACCCTGGGGCGAGATGGGTTAGAAGGAGATACATTCTCCAGGCTGTGGCTTCGTCTTGTCTGAGGAGAGTCTGATGCAGCTGATGGCAGGTGTGCTGTTCTCCTGTCAGTGCTTTTCAGCATTTATAGATGCCTTAGGGCCCCGAGCTGCGCGCGCGCGCGCGTGTGTGTGTGTGTGTGTGTGTCTATCACAAAACATGAAGTTTCTTCTGGGGTTGCCACTGTGGTCTTGTGAAAGGCACAGTAGAATGTAAATGCAAAGACCCAGTCTATATTACCACCTTGCCAGAACTAGCTTTGAATCTTTTATAGAATGATTATGCCTTGCAAATATCTCTATCTCAAGGAAATGGTTACTGAGTCACATCATAATTACCTATGCTACTCGCTATCTCCTTCCTTAGAATGTGATATTCTCAGAGCAACTATGTCTTCCTACCTTTCTGCCCCACTACTTAGCACAGGGCATGTCTGTAAGGAAACATCTGTTAAGAAAAGTACTGTGTCTTCTCCAGATCTTTGTGTCTTCTCGAACTGGGGAATTGGAATCCAATAGCTGTAAGTCCTTCTATAATTCCATGACACTGTGTGGCTGTAATTAGGCTTAAAGTAGCTAAGCGTCCACCCATCCGTCCACTCCAAATGCCATAAGAACGCCCATTTCATACCATAAGAGAGAATATAACAAGACCGTGGTGTCTGCACAGGGAGGGACACTTTGAGCGGTGGCAAAAGAGACAATTTAGAAGGTGCCTTCTGTCTGTATGGTCATTGCCTCCATGGTGGTAGAAAATGCTGTTCTAAGGTAATGTGGGGGGTATAGCAAGTATTTTATAAAGTACATATTAAAGAAAGGTCCATTGCTTTAATATTCTATATCACACACAACTAATTTGTATTAGAAATATTAGTGGCTCAACCTCAGCAACAAAGCAGATAAAGTATCCATACTTAAGTCCTGAACTCTTAACAATTGAAGACAAATACTGATCATTTCCCCTGCAATGAATATAATAAACCCTAATGCAAGAAAGCCATTATTCCAGTGCCAAGTGTTAGGCACAGAAGGGAATCAATAGATGATACTGACCCTGGATAATTTTTCTAAATTATCTGGACCTCATTAGGATCACCTAAGGAGGTTTTCTAATTTCCTGGTGTGAAAGTATTATTAATACCAGACATACCTATCTTACAGGGGTACAAGTGAAACTCTCTAAGAGTAGAATCAGAACATTTTAAAACTATTACTAAGAAAATGTCATGAAGGCCGTGTTGATCAGTTTGATGGAAGTATTTCGGATTGCATGTGAAAACCCCACACTGTA
>CAUYQV010150288.1:0-13182 GCA_963574575.1 Galagoides demidoff | reverse complement strand
TTGAGTGCCATGGCATCACAGCTCATAGCAACCTGCAACTCCTGGGCTCAAGCGAGTCTCCTGCTTCTGCCTCCCAAGTAGCTGGGACCACAGGCGCCCGCCACAACGCCTGGCCATTTTTTGGTTGCAGCCATCATTGTTTGGCGGCCCCGGGCTGGGGATTCAAACCCACCACCTTGGGTGTATGTGGCTGGCGCCTTAGCCGCTTGAGCCACAGGCGCCGAGCCGGCTTGTTTTCTTCTTATAGCTTTCTTGGGCTCCCTGTAATGGTGCCTTTGGGTCCTGATTTTATGGACCCTTTCAGCTTCTGGCCACTTACAGAACTGTTGGGCAACGGCTGTGTTTAAGCACCTGTGTGGTAGTACCTCTGGCTGTAGGACCCAGGCAGACCACACTGACCCTCTGCTCTGACTACATTGTTATGATGCAGGGGAAAGGTGGGGAAGTCTATTAGGTGAGCAATGACAATGGCTAACTCTCAGGCACCCGCTGTTATAGACTATCTGCACCTGCCAGCATCACAGGAGAGTGCTGATGTCCTTGTCCCAGACACAGCCTTTTCTCAGTCTGAGCATTGGGAATTTTTGCCTCCTAGGAGGCTGCCCAATGCTCTGCAAGCTCTATAATCCCACCAAGACTCCCAGACTGGGCTGTTGCTCCTCTGGCCTTCAGTTCTCTCATGCTAGGCTGAGTCTACTTTCTGAAGTTGGCCTTTAAACTCCTCTATCCATGAAGATGAAGATTCAACAAATAAGCTCTAACTTTGTTACCATTTTCTTTCTTTCTTTTTTTTTGAGACAGAGTCTCACTATGTTGTCTTCGGTGGAGTGCTGTGGCATCACAGCTCACAGCAACCTCAAACTCTTGGGCTTAAGCAATTCTTTGCCTCAGCCTCCCAAGTAGCTGGGACTACAGATGCCTGCCACAACACCCGCTTATTTTTGTTGTTGTTTTAGCAGACCCCAGCCGGGTTTGAACCCGCCAGCTGTGGTGTATGTGGCCAGCACCCTAACCACTCAGCTACAGGAGCCATGCCCTATTACCACTTTCAAAAATCAATAGACAGCCAACGTGGATGAGAACTAACTGGTGATCATCAGACACATCAAATAAAGTTATAAAATCAAAATTAAATAAATAAACAAACTCCTCTATCCAGGAGGTAGCCTCAGCCCTGGGAGGCCTCATCTCTTCCTCTTGGAGGTGTGGTTCCAGGAGTACTGTTGCCTGGTATGGCCATAGGCCCCTGCTGCACTCTGCAACCACACCTCTGGTGTTGCTTGGCTTTCTCAGAGTGTCATGTTTGACTGACTTGCTAAGAGCTACCCATGAGATCCCTGTGTGAATTTATTTATTCATTTGTCAGATATGTATTGAGCCTCCATTATATGCCAGGCACTGGAAATATAGTGGTGGCCCAAAGCATCACAAAGTACAGTTAATCAAATATTCACACAGTGGAATGTGTGTTTATGAACTGAGGTGGAAAGGAATTTAATTCTGTAAGAACATTAACTGAGGAGCCTTTGTGGCAAGGGAAAGTGTCCTTGAGGAAGTGAAACTTTGAGCTGAGGTCTGAAGGGTGAGCAGGAATTAATTTGGTGGGCTTGGGGGAGGGAGGAAGGAAAGGGCTGACCAGGCAGGAGGAACTGCCTGTGCAAAGCCCTGGAGGCAGGGCTCAGCTTGGTGCTTTCTATTTTTTTTTTTTTTTTTGGAGACAGAGCCTCAAGCTGTCCCCCTGGGCAGAGTGCTGTGACATCACAGCTCACAGCAACTTCCAACTCCTGGGTTCAAGCGAGTCTCCTGCCCCAGCCTCCCAAGTAGCTGGGACCACAGGTGCCCACCACAGTATCTGGCTATTTTTTGTTGCAGCCGTCATTGTTGTTTTGGTGGGCCTGGGCTGGATTCAAACCTGCCACCTTAGGTGTATGTGGCTGGCACCTTAGCCACTTGAGCCACAGGCACTGAGCCAGCTTGGTGCTTTCTAGAACTTCCTAGGCTGGAGCTGAGGAAGGAGAGTCAGAGTCTCAGACAACATCAGGCTTTGTGGGTCTAGTAAGGAGTTTTATTTACATTTTAAATTAAAGATTAAAATTTGCTGTACTGTAAGTTTCACTGTCCAGTAAGACAAATTTCAGATTTTTCTTTTCTTCTTTTATTATCTACTATAACATATATATAGGAAAGTACACTCAAACACAGTTTAGCCAAGTAATTGCAAAGTGAATTCCTTTGTGATCCCAAGAGCTATAGGAGCTATGATGGGGAAGTGGCCCTGGTTGGATGGCTAGGAGAACATAAGGAGGCAGATTAGTGACTTGGGGAGTGCACTGGTGGGAAAGGAGGGGCAGAGGGTTCAGGCTGGACTTTGCTCATTGTTTGTGTGTCAGCCGGGGCCCCAGGGCTGTGCTCCAGGGCCTTGGTGGAGGAAGGTGCCCATTGAGGAGGAGGGCTAGAACAGGGCTAGTGGGGGTCGAGAATATTAAGGCAAACAGAGGCTCTATGTCTCTTAGATCCCCCAGTGGAGCCATCCTGGGCAGTGGGCAGACAGACGGCTGCATTTGGAGGCCAGACTCTTTACAGGCACGGCTCCCAGAAGGCGGCTCTGGGAAGGCAGCCAGGATGCCTGGCTTCTGCTCCTCCCCTTTTGGCTCCTTGGCTGCTAGCACAGCTGCGGTGCCTGGGCCATACTGTGTCTTTAAGAGGGTGGCTTCGGGCCTCCGTGTCTGTCTTTCCTGCTGCTGACGTCATCTGGAGGAGATTTGCTTTACTTTTGCCCCTTGAAAGGGGAGGAGATTGAAACTGAGTGGCCCACGATGGTAAGAGGGGAAGTCCCAGGGTGCAAGAAGCCCCTGGGTGAAGGCGCAGGCTAACATGGGGTGAGCTTGGGCGCCATACCGTGTGTGAGAGATAGAGACAGATGGGGAGTGAGCTCTCTGGAGATGATGAGGGCCCTATCGCAGTCATTGTGTGTTAATGTGTGTGTGTGTGTGTGTGTGTGTGTGTGTGTGTGTGTGTTTCTCTTCCTGCTTTTGGTTGGGCAGGAAGACACCTATGATTTGATGGTCCTGTCTTGGGAGCATTGTCTTTGACTGCATAGGAGCTGCCGGGTGCTTTTGAGACTTGAGCCTGGGATGCAAAGGGCCTATTCCATCTGTCCAGGACTGTGTGGGTGGGGCCTTGCTGAGGTTACACCACCCTTCTAGGCTATAAGGTGAAATCCCTTGGACCCAGGGAGGGACCAATACCCTCCCTGGTCTTCTGAGGGCACAGGTGCCTTAACAGCTAACAAAGCTCCTTCAATTTTTGAATGTGTCTGGTGCAGTTACCAAGCATTTACCTTTTATTAGAGTAAAGCTTGGCCTCTAAGAGCATTAGAGAAGAGTAAGGGGTCTGTCTGTCTGCCTTTGGAAGTCAGATTTGGAGAACTTCCAAGGCAAGGCCCTCCATTCCAAGGCCAGGGTCAGGTAGGGAAACTTCTTGCCTCCAGTCCCTCTGAGTTGCCCTCTGGCTGAAGTGGCCATGCTGGTCAGAGTTGGGGAGGGCAGGGATATGTGTAAACACCAGGCACAGTGCTTGGTAGAAGGCACACTTGCAATGAGAGGCCCCTGTTACTATAGGGAGCCAGAAGCCCTGCCTGGGCTATGGTGGGAGTCAGAGAAATGCTGTAAGCCTTTCCCTGCTATTCTAGCTACACCAGCTTTCGTCTTCCTGGAGCTTCTACCTACGTCCCCCCACCCCCATCCTGTGCTAGAGGTTTTCTAGAGTCATTTTATCTTCAACATCTGCCTCTTATATTGGACTATGGGCTCCCAGGGGCCAGCCAGGGTTGGTTGTCTTGCCCACCACTGAGTTTTTGCCTTAAATCACACAATGCCTGGCTTGTGGCATATGATCGATACCATGGGGTGGCTGGAGTGGACGAGGTACCTATGGGGGAAAGGACTTGAGGAATGCCCTCCTATGCTCCTGAGGGCACGGTCAAGGCAGACTCAGGGTGAGGTGCTTTACATAGACTTACAGACACCCTCATTTTACACATGAGGAAATTGAGGCTGAAACAAGTTCAAACTACACTACCAGGGAGTTGCCATATCTGCATTGTGCAGTCTCTTCTGGCAAGGGGGGTGTCCCCTGGGAGTGGGTGAAGTGGGGATGCTGGTCCTGGGAGGCTGTGAGAGGCCCTGGGTCATGACTGGCTTTTTGGCAGGTTTGGAGCTACTGTAGCCATTGGCCTGACCATCTTTGTGCTCTCTGTTGTCACCATCATCATCTGCTTCACTTGCTCCTGTTGCTGTTTATACAAGATGTGTCGCCGGCCACGTCGTAAGCATGCTCAGCCCCACCCTGCCCTACTGTGACTCCCCTTATGTGTGGTGCAGATCCCTGGGTGGGCAAGGGCAGCGCAAGAGCCCTGCTTTGGCTAAGCTGAAGGGAAGAGTGGCAAGCCTGGCTCTCATGGCCTAGGGAGATAAAGGGTCCTGACTGGGATTCTCTTTGCAGCGGTTGTGACCACTACCACGGCCACCACAGTGGTACATGCCCCTTACCCTCAGCCTCCAAGTGTGCCACCCAGCTACCCTGGACCAACGTATCAGGGCTACCACCCCATGCCTCCCCAGCCAGGGATGCCAGCTGCACCTTACCCGACGCAGTACCCACCACCCTACCCGGCCCAGCCCATGGGCCCACCGGCTTACCATGAGACCTTGGCTGGTGAGTGTCACTATTGACTCTGACCCTTTCTGGCCTCCCAAGCTCCTGCCTGCATACCCCCAGACATCCATTCCAGAGTACATGGCTGAATAGGCCTCTGCCCCCTTCTACTTGCCTGCCACTCACACCGCACCCCACTATGCCCTTTGCCAACCAGTGTCTTCTCTGTTTTCAGGAGGTGCAGCCGTGCCCTACCCTGCCAGCCAACCTCCGTACAACCCAGCCTACATGGAGCCCCCGAAGGCGGCCCCCTGAGTGTGCCCCTGCCTCTCTGGCTGCCACTTGATTATGCTGTGTGTGTGGGTGGTATGCAGGCATGGTTCCTTACTACCTTGCGTGTGGTGTGTGTGTTCTGTCTGTACATGTGGCTTCTTCTGATGCTGATGAGGTGGGGAATAATTCTTGCCAGAGTGGGCTGGGGGCAAACTTTGTTCTCTTCCTCCTGTGAAATTATGCTTCCTGAAATCTGAGCAAAATTCAAAGGATGGGGTGGGAGTTCTTTTCCAGCTCACCCTAGGGTGACTGGTGTGGCCTGTCGTACTAGGAGAGAGTAGCATTATGTGGGTATGGTGTAGATGTGTTTGAGCAGGATGGGCAGCCACTGATTGAGGCTGTGGCTTGTCCCCAGGGTTTGGGGGTATCTTTGCAGAGCCAGGGCCACGATGTAGGGAAGTAGGTAAGCTTGAGATCTGGCTAAGCTGGTTTTAGTCCGTTGGGTAGATGTCTCACTGCTCCTTGGAGCTGATGCTATGCAGTGGGAGTTGGGTGGCCTCCTGATGCCAAAACACCTCAGGCAGAGCACCCCCCACCCCCCACAGGTGCCTCCCTGGATTGCCCCTGCTTCTTCCCTGGGACCACTTGGAGGGCCACATCCATTCATGGCCTGGCTGCCACAGGGAAGGTTTTTTGCCCTTGCTGGTGCCAGCCCCTGACACAGGTGGGCAGGGTGGCCTCTGTCCACTGACACACTCAGGTCTCTTTCCTGGAGTGTTTTTGTTTTACTTTTAGCCAAACATTTTGTGTGGTTTTCTGTTTTCAGATGTGATAGTTGATGTGAAACTGAAACCCCTAGGTCTTGGAGGGAAATTGACAGAGGGCCAGCTTGACAGCTCTGATAGTCCCTGGTATCCCAATACCAACGTCACAGAATATCCAGTTCCTCTACCCTACCCCAGTTTGTCCTGGCAGCAGGGACACCACGGCCAAGGGGCCATCTGGATCAAGGAGGGGGTGTTTGGTGGCAGCTCTGGCCCAGACATGAATACCTCCGTGTTCCTTGTCCCTCTGTTGATGTCTGACCAGATCTATCTTAGCTTTGTATCTGTCACTGTTTCTGAGTTTTGTGTCTGCAACTTTGTTTATAATAAATGCAGATATTTAGATCTCCTGACCCTTTCTTCATACCTACTGAGATTAGGCACTAGGCTGTGTACCCACTCACTATTTGGGTTTCTGTTGCACTAGGATGTTTTGACTGTCCCGCTAAGGAGCTAAGAAGTTTTGACAGTTCTGCTAGGGAGAGTAAGGGACAAAGACTGTGCCCACCTCTGCCTCCCTCCTCAGGTCCTGAGTGTGGACAGAGGCCCAGGCTGCCAAGGAGGGTAGGGGCAGAGTGACTACTCAGTGCTAGGGGAGTCTTTATTAGTCAGATTTTCATTCTTGGCCTACTGCCCAGGTGTGGCCAGAGATAGTCCATACAGCATGGCTACTGCCAAGGTCAGGAAGGCCAGAAGACCCAGTGGGGCAAGCAATCCCTCTTTGGGTGGGGCTTCAGGGCCCTCCATTGGAGAAAGAACCTTAGGTCTCCTGCTTTCACCAGTGCAGAGATTTGTGTTTCTGACTGTGGCCAGGGGTGCAGGGACTGTGACAGCAGATGATCTTGGGTTGGTCCCAGTAGAGGCTGTGACCCCATACATGGGCTTGACGGTGCTGAAGGGCTTGGCGTGAACATCTACCCACTGCAGTAGGGCCTGTGGCTTCCACTGACAGATGCTGAGGAGGGCTAGGACGTCACCCTCGGCTGTGTGTGAGTCTGGTGGGGCCTGCCCATACAAGCGCATGTAGATGCTGCCTAGGCTGTAGCTCTTCCTTGGGCCATGTTCTGAGGGGCTACTAGCTTGTTCCAGGGCCTTCAGGGCAGCAATGCTATCTATGCAGAAGGCACCATCCAGAGCACTGGCAAGGCCCAGCATGGCTAGCTCTGCCTGGAGCAAGGGGAAGTCATAGCGGTCACCGTTGTGTGCCACGAGACACCAGGGCTGTGGCTGGCGCTGCAAGAAGGCTAGGAGCAGGTTGGCCAGGTTGTCATTGAAGCGTTGACGCCCATGTGCTGCCAGTACAGCTGTGCTCAGTCCTGTGATCTCACTGGCTGCAGGGCTGCAGGTCTTCCCCGGAGCCACGCACAGGGAGAGCTTGTCCACCACACGGGGTGGTGGGGGCACTGTGGAAAGTGGCCCTTGAGAGGTAGGGGGGCTCTCCAGGGCACATCTGTGGATGGCCAATAGGCACAGCTCCGTGACCTTGGGCTGAGAGAAGGGCAGGCCAGTGGCCTCCAGATCCAAGAAGATGAGGGTCTGCATGGGCTCTGGGGATGGGGCCTGTGAGCCCATGGTGGGGCAGGTAGCTGCCGCTGAGCCTGGGGAGGAGGATGGGTTGGGGTGGGCATGAGTGCCCAGTGGAAAGATCTAAAGTAGGTAGGGTGGGGGAAAGGAGGTGGGCAGAAGCACATCTTAGGCCTTCCCTATACAATCTGGCCTATTTGAGCTCCAGGAACCATTTTCAGAGCAGGAAGTTGGAGAGGGTAGGGGTGGTGGGAATGAACATGTAAGAGGGTCCCTCTTCACAAGGACTTGGCTCCCCACCTGGTGCTCACAGTCTGGGGTGGGGGGAACCCATGGCCTTCCTGCCCATCCCTTTAGGGGTCCACTTACCGTAGCAGCAATGACTCCGACACACTGTCTGCACTGTCTGCTTCCTGTGGCTGGCAGCAGTGGCGGGAAGCAAAACTGAAACTCAGGCCTGGACCCGCCCATTAGGACTGGGTGAGCCAGGCCCGCCCTGTTCTATCAGCCTGCCTGGTCTGCTCCTCTTTCAGGAACATTGGTCCCTCCCAGTCACCCCAGAGGCCATCTGAGATTCACAGCTATAGGCCTGCTGGCTGCCACAACGCACGGGGATCCTCATACCAGTGAGAGTCAGGTGGAAGAACTGGGGCTGCAGTGCCAGGTTAGCTCCAGGTCTCAGGCACTGCCGGGAGCTCCTGCCATGGCCCTCTGGTGTCTACCTGCTGCCCCCACTTTCCTAAGCCTTCTAGGTTTAGGCCTGGGCCAAGGTTAGGCCTTCCCCACCACACAATGGTTTCTTCCCATGGCCCCAGCCCAAAATGGCATGACTCAGAAAAATTCCACTGGCAGGGCAGGGCTCTTTCCTGAGGGCAGATTAGTTAGTTACCATGGGGACGAGGTCTCACTCGCAGCCATATACAGGAAGAAGGCTCCCGGCCTCCCTCCCTGGGCTCCCCTCCCACTCAGCCAAACACATCAGATTCAGGAAACACTACAAGGTTGGCAGGAACTGCCGGTCATTGGTCATTGCTTTTAATCAGTAGATGAGATGAGAAAAGCAGCCACGCTGGTGCCACCATGTGGCCGGATGCTTGTCAGCCTCAGCCACAGTCCATCTCAGGGTCGTCCACATCGGTCTCTGCAGCACAGAGATCATCCAGGGCTGCCTCTGAGCCAAAAGGAAAAAGGTCCTATGGTGAAGGCCCAAAAGTGCTAGGGACTGGGGGAGGCCCCACCACTCCTCCCCCAACGCCCACAGGAACTAACCAGTCCCTTCCACGCCCAGGCCTTGCTCCCTCAGCTACTGTAAGCAAAGTGATACAAAGGCAATTCAGACACGGGTATTTCTGGAAAAACCGTGACTCTGCCAGGCCGACTCAATGGATATGAGCAACATGCTCAGAGAAGAACCACAGCAAGAAGGCAACGAAAATGTCCTCAGTGCCAGAAAAGGCTGTTGTGGACAGAACACTGCTGGGGTAATGACAAGGAGTCTGACTTGTCCTCAAACGTAAGAGAACTCACACATGGGGCAGGCAGGGTCCCTCTCACTGGCAGGTGAAGGCCAGCTCACCTTCACAATCTGTCACGTCAGGAAGCCCTCGAATCAGCATGCTGACCCCCGGCATCACCTGGTCATATTGGTGCAAGACCTCCACACAGTGCACAGAAAAGAGCTTGTCCTTCTGGGATAGGCTGTGCAGCAGTAGCACTGTATCCCGCAGACACCGCACTGTCCGCTTCTGTTGGTCAGTCTTTGGGGGCCCCCCTGCCCTCCGCACTGTTAGCCACTGCCTGTGCAACATCACTGTGAGAGCTCTGACCACCTGGTGGGGACAGAGGAAGCAGGCTGAGGCCTAGTCTTGTGTCCTGTGCTGTAAGAACCTGCTCAGCCTAGGTGAGGAGGGTTGAACTGGGTATGGGGGCCCTGCTCACTCACCTCCACGTTGCATTGGCAGTCGGAGCCAGTTATGGGCGGGGAAGGGCTCTGCACACCAAGCTTAGCCAGGAGCCACACGGCCTAAAATAAGAACAGTTTCTTTTCCATCCGAGGTAGAACAAGAACCCAGTACACAGATTTTTTCAGGCTTCTACAGGACTTCAGTTGCTTTAGCAACTACCTGTCTATACAAATGGGGTCCGGGAAATGGTACTGTGAGGTCCTTCCAGGCCAGACTCATTACCAGCGTCTGCCTCTTCAACACACTTGCCTGGAGGCCCACTTCCAGCCATCGGGCCCCCAAACCAGGATAGAATTAGTTACCAGGCAATTTTGCCAAGTTCCATGATAACCTGTGGTCCTCCTGCATTTTATCTGTAATGTGGAGCCCCCAAACTGGGTTTACCACTCTAGCTACTTGATATCAAAGCTTCCTTTCTCCCCAGGAAAAGGAGATTCTGTGGGTTTTTAGGATGGGTGGGTTGGTGAGCAGTCTCTAGAAGGGACTCCGGAGGATTTACCTCTTGTTCCAGTTGAAGCCACTGTGTCTCCGAGGCCACTTTGTCAGGCCGTGATGTGATGTACATGTACAGCAACAGCAGGAGGCAGCCTTCTGAAAAGGATGCCCCACTTCTCACTTAGGGTCTCCTTTCTCACCTTGAGTCTGGGCTACTAGCCGCAGAAATCCTCGGGAGGCCCCAAGCTCCATCCCTGCCACAGCCCTTCCCTCCAATCTGCAGAAGCAGCCCAGCTGCCCACCCACCCCACTTTACCCGATTGGGAACAGAGCTGAGGAGCAAGCTTGTCATGGTCTGCCAGGAGGGAGAGGAACTCAATAGTCAGCAGCACACTAGGCAGGGGTGTCTCTGGGCTGAGGCACCGTGGCAACAACCGGAACATGCACTGGAACCTAAAAGATGGGGGCCCACAGAGATGACACCCTCAACCCCAATTACACAGTCCACTCTTACCTTATTAGTAACAAGAAATGACAGCAGGGCACTATGAATTAGAGGCTTGTTCAAATGCTGGCCCAGCCACCTCCTAGCTGCTATGAACAAGTGGGTGTTCTCACTGCAAGGCTGCTGTGGCTTAGAGATGACAGGCCCGTATCTGGGACAGCATTACCCAGTAACTGGGAGATGCACCCCTGGACCTTCTTATGTTCCAGGCTCTTCCCTGCCTTAGCCCTCTAACAGAAAATGGAAGTCATAGCTTGCACAAGAAATATTCTGTGTCTGTCAAAGGACGGGCCAGGGGTCCAGAGTGACACATACAGACTTGGCTATTGGTGAATCTCACAAGACCACTCAGATCTTGGCTGAGTGTGGTGGCTTCATTCCTGTAATTCTAACACTCTGGGAGATGGAGGTGGGCAGACTGCTTGAGGTCAGGAGTTTGAGAGTACCCTGAGCAAAAGTGAGACCCTCACCATCTCTACTAAAAATAGAAAAACTAGCAGGGCCTAGTGGCACATGCCTGTAGTCCCAGCTGTTTGGGAGGCTGAGGCAAGAGGATTGCTTGAACCTCTCTAGCCAGGGTGACAAAGTAAGACTGCCTCAAACAAACAAACAAAAAACAAAACCAACAAAAAAAAACCAATAGAAAAGAAGCTGAATGCTCTTTAGATGCCAGGGAATGCAGGGAATGTGGAACTCTATAGGAAATTGTAATTTAACTTATTACCTGATCTCATTACTGGGCTGCAAGTGGCCCCTAACTAATCTGCTAAGTCCTCCTTTATATATAACACAATGGTTTTCAAGTTATTTTTGATAGCTTAAAAACCTTCTTTTTAAATGAAATTTTATGCAGAGCCCTGATATCCAAATAGATAAATCATGTTGCTTTGGTTAAAGTTGGGGTAAGAACTAGGTAGTCGAAGTACCTGGCAACCTTGGCTCCCTAAAGCTACAAAAATGCACTAGGCCTAGAAGGCAAAGATGATCTGTTTCTAAGCCTGGGTAGGCAAGGACATCCTTTACAAGCCCACTGAGGGACAGAAGAGACTACATTGGCTCCTGATTTTGCATCACATGCTGCTTTAGAGTCCCAACAACACCCCTGACCCCAGCTTTCACTCCAAGGTCAACAGGAAGCTGTGTGGAGTGAGGTTTAGCTTAAGCACCTAAGCTCAAGGGAGTTCTGAAAAGAAGCCACTGAGTGGGAGATGACATCAGATAGAGATGGGGCAATGGCTCCGGAGACCTACTGGCTAAAAACCTCAGCATGCTCCCTATAGGGTTTCAGTTTCCCCTGCCTCAATTCAGGGCTTACTCACTCAATAAATACTGAGTGCTTTTTAAAAAAAAAAAAAAATACTGACCGCTTACAGTGAGCAGTCTCTGTGCTAGGTATGAAGATGCAGGGGCATGAGTGTGTCACATGTGCCAGTGAACAGAAGGCATCTCGCCTGCAGTGAGCAGCCATTATATTTTTGAGTGTCTCTGTGGGCAAGCTCAATAGGAATGATGGTGTGTCTACAAGAGAATTGATAAAAACATGGTTTCTGGAATTCATTCATTTACCAAATAAGAAATGAAAAGCTACTATGAGCTGGGCCCCTGCTGGGTGAAAGACTTGCCCCCCCAATCCTGCTGTCCACACTGCACTGGAATACTGTGTCCAGCTCTGATTACCACCTTTAGGATGGATCAGGACCACCTTGAAAATATTCAGGATCCAGAAGTGTTTTTAGGAAATACGAGAGCCAAACGAGTGCCAAGCTGGGCTATGATGACTTAAGATATGCTGATGGAGTCATTCCAACGTAAGAACTGACCTCTTGCAAGAGTCCTGGGCAGGAGACTGGATTACTGGATGAGAGTGTGAGCTGGATGGTGTTTATAGTTCCTCCCAATCTTGTGCCCCTGGAATCCCAAGTTAGTTATGATAATGTGTTCATTAGTTAACTATACTACCACTTCCAACAAATATTAAGAAAAACAAACAACCTGAGATTCATGCTAGAGGTGGGCACAATGATGATCATCAGAGACTCTCCGCAAGGCCAGCTCATAGGCTGCCGACCCTTCTTATACCCTCTACTCCCTTAAACCCACTAAATATGTGGTTGTGATATGTGGTCTTCACCTGATCCACATCTCAGGTTCAAAGGCTTCTAGGTTCAGCCTTTGTCCTGGGGCAGGATCTTCTTCCATAGTGGCTAATAGCCTCCTTTTATCATGAGTGCCTCTTGCTCACCTATTATTAAGAGGCAGAATGAATCCAAATAAACCACTTTCTTGGTTCTCCTAACACCTGGCCCCACTTCCCATCACTTCAGAACTCTTGGAACCAAGCCTTATAACAGAGTAGATAAGTCAAGATGTGAACAAAGTACAAGGGCCACAAGTTAAACTTTAAAAGGTCAGATAAGGCTCAGCGCCTGTGGCTCAAGCAGCTAAAGCGCCAACCACATACACCTGAGCCAGTGGGTTCGAATCCAGCCTGGGCCTGCCAAATAACAATGACGGTTGCAAACGAAAAATAGCCGGGCGTTGTGGTGGGCACCTGTAGTCCCAGCTACTTGGGAGGTGGAGGCAGGAGAATCACTTGAGCCCAGGAGTTGGAGGTTGCTGTGAGCTGTGATGCCACAGCACTCTGCCCAGGGAGATAGCTTGAGGGTCTGTCTCAAAAAAAAAAAAAAAGTCAGATAATGGTGGCACCTGTGGCCCAGTGGTTAGGGTGCTAGCCCAATATACCAATGGTGGCAGGTTCAAACCCAGCCCCAGCCAAACTGCAACAAAAAAATAGCTGAGCATTGTGATGGGTGCCTGTAGTCCCAGCTACTTGGGAGGCTGAGGCAAGAGAATCGCCTAAGCCCAGGAGTTTGAGGTTGCTGTGAGCTGTGTGATGCCATGCACTCTAGTGAGGGCGATAAACTAAGACTCTGTCTCTACAAAAAGAAAAAAGAAGAAAAAAAAAATAAAAGGTCAGATAAGATCCACAAAGAATCATGAC
>CAUYQV010150287.1:0-14637 GCA_963574575.1 Galagoides demidoff | reverse complement strand
GCCTGTGGTCCCAGCTACTTGGGAGGCGGAGGCAGGAGACTCGCTTGAGCCCAGGAGTTGGAGGTTGCTATGAGCTGTGATGCCATGGCACTCTACCCAGGGGGATAGCTTGAGGCTCCATCTCAAAAAAAAAAAAGAAGTAAGCAGGTGGGAGGGGTGATGAGGGGCTGGGTAAGATGCTATGCCATCTCACATTCCTGCCAGCTGCCAGTGAGGGTAACTGTTACTTTGTATCTTCACCAAGATTTGATATTGTGTCTTTTATATCCCAGCCATTCTAATAGGTATACAGTGATCTGCTATCGTGGTTTTAACTTGCCTTTTCAATGAATAATCACGTTTAACATTTTTGGATGTGCCTATTCAGTATTTGCAAGTTTTCTGTGTAGATTCAAATCATTTGTCTTCTTGTTCATTTTGTTTGTTTGTATAGGGTTGTTTTTATTCTTATTATTGAATTTTGAGGGTTCTTTGTAGAAATATAGTAGATACAACTCCTTGATCAGTATACGACTTACAAATATGTTCTATGAGTTGTTCGCTTGGATTTCATTTTCTTCTATTTCATTTGTAGAAACTTAGCATTTTCTTTTGTGTTAAACAGAATCAGATATAGAACACAGATATGTAGGCCAGAACTTGACATCAGAATTATTTTATGTTCTCAGTAAGAGTCCTGAACTTTAACCCAGCCTACATACTGCACAGACACTACTGAATAATCCATACCTATCATTTCAACCCTGCTGATTTCCAAAATGAGGCAGAGGCAACTTACCCTAAAAGACATAATTAAATTAAATTAAATTAAATAGAAAGAAACGAATAAAGAAAACATTACAAGATTGAATTACTGAATGGAAAATTTACCTCTGTCTTTTGCCACATCTGTAAATGTCAAATTTATGTGAGAGAAATATTTTATCTGGATAAATTTCCAATCACATGTGATGGAGCTTTGAACAAATGGCTTTGGATCTACTCTCATGGATCTAGTGATGGTTTTGTGGGATATAAATTTTTTAATTTTGTCTCTTTTTAAGGCCCCCACACCTAACTATAGGTTTATCCTTCCAAAAGTATTTTGTCAAATTCTTGGTAATTACAGCCTGCCTTGCTTCTGATTGATCAGGTCTTCATGAAATGGCTGGGATAAGAATATGGACATTCCCAATACTGATTAGCAGCAACCTTTTCACTCTCAAGAGTACGTCACTCAGAAGGATAAAGTATGTGGCTATTCTGTTAGTGGCTTCCTTGTGAGATACAATGGCAAATATCACCACATATATAGAAGTTTCAAAGCTCCATAGCTCTTGGAATTGTTACATGTTAGGCACCTTTAATAAATTCACTTTATCTTCTCTGAATTGATGAAAATCAAGTAGAAGTAAAAGTATTAAGAGGTACTAAAAAGGCATAAGAAAATTCTGAAAAATCCAAACTGTGTTACTTGTGTTTCTCTTAGGAAAGTTCTTTTTCTCTGCCACTTCTTTTCCTCTCCCTTTGCACCACTATTGTTCTTTAGAACATCTCCCATTGTTATAAGTAAATGTCCTTGTATATAAAAGTATAATTATGGTCCTGGTATGATGCCTACTGATAGTATTATAGACAGCTTAACATGAATACCCTTTTCTTTCCACATATCAAAGTTATTATTTCATTGCCTTATTTGAAGTTTTATTTCTCTAGCTTATAAGACTGTAAGTCATAGCCGTAGTGAGAGAGGTAATTGGTGCCCAGGTCCAGGGCAGGAAGTTCAAGTAGCATAGTGAGAAGGTTGGCTGGCAACAGCAGAGAGCAGGAATTTTTAGATCCATCAAAATGTACAAGGTCAGAAAGCAGGGGGACTGTTTGTTGACTATTTCTGTGTATGGTAGTGAAAACATAAAAATACTTGCTGAAAATACCTGCTCCTTTTCAGAAATTAGTTGTGTAATATGCACAAAGTTGAAGTTTTTCATAGATGTGGTCTCTCTTCACCTTCAGGTAAGCTTTAAAAGAATCCTTCCATTTTCTGGTCCCAGACACATGGACGCACAATACTAAAATCTTTCCCTATGCGTGGGCCATGTGGTGGTGCCACAGCATGGTACAGGCTGTGGAGGTGAGATGCTAATTCAGGACCACTGTTGATGAGACATCTGGAGGAGGCCGGGAAGGATTGTTGATGCTGGATGCCAGAACCAAGACTGACTTGAAGTTTTAAGGGGAATGGGTGCCTGAGAGAGAAAAATCAGTAACAAAATCAACTAGAAAATTACTGTGCAAAGTGGGTCATATGGGATGAAGAGTAGAAACTGGGGGCACTTTGTGGACATTAAAGTTCCATTTTCTTGTAGTTGGGAAAGATTTGATGACTCTGAAATGCCAAGTAGGTCCATGTAAGTATTTAAAGCACCAAAGCCTTCTTTCCAAAAACTTGTTTTCTTATCAGAATGTTGCTATCTATTAAGCATTTGAGTGGTTGAATTAAACCATATGTAATCATTCAGTTGGACTAATAATTAACTGTTTTGTTTTCTTCCTTTGCTACATTACACACATAAAACACCTACTGCATGTTTGTCCACCCACTGCAACCAGGGCCTTTTCTAAAATAACCGTCATTATTTATTAAATATCTACTATGGGAAAGGCACTGATGCAGGTATACAGTGGTATAAAGAGAAAAAAATAGAAAAGATGCCTCTTTTGTGGAGTGTAGGTTCTAGATCCTCAAGAGAAAAATGTAAAACGGGAAGGGATGAGCACTGACATTTTCTATTTGTTAAGGAAAACCTCTTTAAAAATGTGATGTGTAGGCTCAGCACCCATAGTTCAGTGGTATAGGGCACTGGCTTGTAAGTTCAAACCCAGTCTGGACCTGCTAAACAACGACAACTACAACAATAACAACAAAAAAATAGCTGGGCATTGTGGCAGGTGCCTATAGTCCCAGCTACTTGGGAGGCTGAGGCAAGAGAATCACTTAAGCCCAAGCGTTGGAGGTTGCTGTGAGCTGTGATGCCACAGCGCACTACTGAGGGTGACAAAGTGAGACAGAAGCAGATCAGCCTGTGAGGAGGCTTTATAAACCCAAAGCAAGAACTGAGAACAGCTCGGACCAGGAGTGTAGTCTAAAGGATGGTGAGAAGTGATCAGAGTCTAGATCTATCTTAAAGCAGAAATAGCTGAATCTGCTGATGTGAATGATCAATAGGAGAATCGAGAGAAATCTATGATTTCTGGCCTGATAGCATTGGCATTAATTAGGATTGAGAAGACTTATAGGTAGAGAAAATGTAAAGGAATAACAGGCATTCAGTTTTGTAGATATTAATTTTAACACAGTTAAACATCTAAGCGATCTTTGCCAGTGTGTTATCCTTTTAGACCCAGGCAAGTTTTATTCCATTTATACCAGACTTTGACTTCAGTCTATGAAGCAAGATGCACACTTTGAACTGTCCTCATCAAACTATTCTGCCTGAAAACGATGATCCCAAATATCCATAGCCATGAGTGGGAATGTGATTGGGAAGGTACAAGTGTGTTCTGGAGCAAAAGGATCATTGGGATAACGATTGGTGACACTAACTATCCACTGAAGTGTGTGTGTGTCTGTGTTTTTGTAATATAAATAACTCAACACTACCTAGTTGGTATTTTCAAGTTTATTAATTTGTTTACCCCACTTCTCAATCCCCTTTAGAATACAAGCACTCATAAAGCATAGCTGTTGTCTGTCTGATATCAAATATTAGGAGCCTGGACCAGTATTGAGGACAGTAAAATCATCTGAAAAAAAACTGATCAATTATGTATGCACATTTACTAAAAACGTGTTCTGTAGTTTGGAGAATTACCATAAATTAGAAAAAAAAGTAGTCATTTTCTGCAAAAGAAAATCATTTCAGTATTTGTGTATCCACATGTCCTAGATCAGGAAATTAAAGCAGACCTCAATATGTAAGGAGATTTTGCATTTATAAATTAAAATTTTGTGCATATTATACCTCCAATTTCTGAGAAGGACCAGGTCAAGAAACATAACCCTATTGCTATTTTCTGCAAAGCAAACATTGAATCCAAAGCAATAGAGGGCATAAGTACAATATATCAACATTAAAAAATTCTTTTTTGGAAATTCTATTTTTTGAATACTTAGTGCAGTAATAAAGCTGGAATTTTTGAAAAATTTAGATATTTTTGTCATTAACACTTTCTTTGAAGCTTTATAGTATACTGTATTGGATGAAAGAACAACACTAATATTTAGAAGGTAGAGGTAAAGAAAGAGAAATAATAATAAAATAATAAAAGAAGGCAGCCCTCTAAGATTAGGCACAAAGTAAGAATTCCCTTTCTGGACACTTTTAGTCAATGTCGTACTCCAAAAAGGAGAAATAAAATGCAGCCAAGTTGGAAAGAAGGAAGTAAAAATATCTCTGTTTATAGACAACATAATCTTATGTCTAGAAAACCCTAATGAGAGCCCCCCCCCACAGAGATCTGTTAGAACTAATAAACTCAGAAAACTTGCAAGATACAAAATCCACATGCAAAAATCAGATGTATTCACACACTAAAAACAAACTTCTGAAAGGAAATTAGGAAAGCAATACCATTTATAATAAGAAGAAAAAGAATAAAATACTTAGAAATAAACTCAAAGGAGGAGAAGGTTTTTTATCCTGAAAACAACAAATCATTTATGAAAGAAATTTAAATAGACACAAATAAGTGAAAGAAATCCTCATCCTTATTAGTTAAAGGATACTGTTAAAATGTCCATACTATGAAAAGCAATCTAAGATTAAATGCAATCCAAATAAAAATCCCAAGGGCAATTTTTATAGGAATAGAAAAAATTCTAAAAATAATTTGGAATCTGAAAGAACCCTGAATAGCCAAAACAATCTTGAGAAATAAAAACAAAGCTTCAGGCCTCATACTTCCTAATTTTAAAACATACTATGAAGGTACAATATTTAAAAGAGTATGGCATTGGCCTAAAGACAAACATACAGACCAATGGAACAGAATACAGTGCCCAGAAACAAACCTTCACATATATGGTCAAATGTTTATCAACAAAGGCACCAAAGCTATGCAATGGGCAAAGGATAGTTTCTGCAACACTTGGTGCTAGGGAAACTGAGTATCCACATACAAAAAATAAAGTTGGAACCTTTCCTTACACAGTATACAAAAGTCAGCTCAAATGGAATAAATACTAAACATAAAACATGAAACTATAAAACTCTTAGAAGAAAGTACAGGGAAAGGGCTTTGAAACGGCCTTGACAATAATTTTTTTTGGATATCACACCAAAAGCTCAGGCAACAAAAGCAAAATCAACAAACGATATTGCATCAAACTACAAAAAAAAACTCTGCACACCAAAAGAATCAACAGAGTAAAAAGGCAAGCTATGAAATGGGAGAAAATACTTACAAACTATACTTCTCATAATAGGGTAATATCCAGAATATATAACAAATCCCTACAATTCAATGACAATTCTATATCTATATTATCTATATATATCCAGTTAGAAAATGGGTAAAGACCTTGCAAAGACATTTCTCCAAAGAAAATATACAAATGTTCAACCAGCTTATGAAAAGATTCTCAACCTCACTAATCATTAAGGAAATGGAAATCAAAACCACAATGAGACATAACCTCAAACACATTAGGATGGCCACTACATTTAAAAAAAAAACAGAAAATAATAAGAGTTGGCAAGGATATGAAGAATTTCAACACTTGTATAGTGTTTGCAGAAGTGTAAAATGGTGTAGCCTCTATGAAAAATAGTATAAAAGGTGCTCAAAAAAATTAAAACATTTGAACTACAGTCACGTGCCACATAATGATACTTTTGGTTAACAACAGACCATAAGATTTAAGACCATATTTTTACTCTACTTTTTCTATGTTTTGCTATGTGTATGTTAGAGTAAGAAACCAGGAGATGGGGCTGAGAGATGCAGGGGCTTCCAGGCTGGGTGTGGGTGTAAACAACCTTCAATCAGAAGCTAACGAGGGAAGCTGATAACCACAAGCAAGAACCAGCTTCAAGCAGCTTGTCACCTATTTCTATCAACTTGTGTGTATTTGGGTAATTATAGTCTTATTTACATTAGGTTTCAAAATTTCTCTATCCTTGAAATCACTTTGACACTTTTGAGACAACCGTATAAAGTAAGAGGGAACCTAATTCTAGGAATTACTACCTAAATTATTAGTAAAGGCCAACCCCTTGGTCTTGAATTTTCCTCCCTCAAATTAGTAAAACTACAAAAGATCTAACACCACTACCTCTCAGGGCAGCTGCTGTCCTTTCAGCCTTTCACACTTCCCTGAGAGGGTCCTTTTGCTTTTCACAAAAGCTGCCACTTGTTTGGCTTACATAATGCATACTGAAGTTCTTTTCTTGAGGAACACCAAGAACTTGGAGAAACCTCCACTCAGGTAAATCACATTTAAATACTCAAGTATTTACCATGCTGTTACAACTGCCTGTGTGTTCAGTAAAGTAACATGCTTCCTAGGTTTATAGTCTAGGAGAAAAGAACCATATAATGTAGCTGTGTAGGCTATACCATGTAGCTTTCGGTATGTGCACTCTGTAATGTTCCCACAGCAGTGAAATTGACTAAAGATGCATTTCTCAGAATGCATCCCCATTGTTAAACAGTGCATGACTGTACCCCTGGATCCAAGAATCCCACTTCTGGATATATACCCAGAAGAAGGAAATATAGCATTTGAAGAGCTATTTCTACAACCATGTTTATTGCAGCCACAGTAGCTAAGAGTTGGACACAACCTAAATGGCCACTGATGAATGAATAAGGAAAATGTGGCATAGACATGTGATGGAATATTATTCTGCCTAAAAGGGAAGTAAGTCCTATGACATATTTCAACATGGATGAACCTTGAGGACATTATGATAAAAAAAAAAAAATCTAGTCTCCCAAAACATAGTTGTCACCATTCCTCTTGCACAAGGTATCTAAAGTAGTCAAACTCTTTGAATTAGAAAGTGGGAAGGCAGTTGCTGGGACTAAGGAGAAAGGAGGAAAGGGCAGTTTCTCAACTAGTTTCAATTTTGCAGGTCAAAAAGTTCCTAGAGATGTGTTTCACAACCAGCTAACAATAGTTAACACTATTGCACTTACACTTAAAAATGATTAAGGTGGTAAATTTTATGTTATGTCCTTTTCACCACAATAAAAAAGGAAGAAGAAAACCCACAGATGATAAAGTAAGCAAGAGTCTTGAAGAAGAGAGAAATGGGCAAGCAGAATATTGTTAAAATGGACTACAAGACATAGCTCCGTTTCTCCACTACCTTGTGAGCCACAAGGTAGCAAGAAGATGCACAGTTCAAGTCCAAATTTTATTCTTCTCTATGGTCTCTGTGTTGGTGTGGACACAAAGTAGTAAAAAGAAAAAAAAAAAAGATGTGAAATTTTGAGTAGTTCTACAATGCTACACTTTAATTAGTTTATTGACTTATTATTTTTATAGGCAATAATTACAATCGTAAAGTAAATGACCAAATGAGAGTTTTTGCCAAATTTGAGTTTTCATGTTTTCCAAAAACAAACTATGAAAAAGTAAAATAAAAACAAGAGGTGTTTCATATTACCAACAAACAATGGCAAAATGATCCTGGAGTGCATAATTGCATCTTGGTAATCTACCTAAGCCAAAGGGAATCATAGCATTAGAATTAGAAACGAAATAATTAAAAGTCCAACTTTTAAAGTTTTAACTTCCAGGACAAGTATTTGAATTGGAACTTTAAAAAATTACTGTGTATATTTTTCTTTGATTCTAAGGTTTAGAGATTCTGTTTCCAGAAATATCTAAAATGCAGCCCTAACTGTGTTACCCCTCTGCCTAACAGACGCCCCCATTAGTTATAATATGCCCAAGCTCCTTGGGATTGCAGGTGAAGTTCCAACCTAGCCTCTATCAGCCTAATTTGCTTCTCCTCCTTGCCTTGCATTTTATTTTCTGGGAAAATCGGACATGCTTTCTCAATTTTATTACGTGGCTTTATATTAGCTCCCTCCTCACAGCCACCTTTATGCAGCCCAAGCTCCTTCTCTTAGATATTATTTATGAATCAGCTACTTTAGAGATCCCCTACATCATTCCACATACCAGGATGAATATCTGCCTCTGATTACCAAATCTATGGACAGAGAAAAGGCCTGAAATTGGTGAGGCGCTGAGACTGTGGTGTAACAAAGCCTGGGGTTTTCTCTCATTTCATCACTGGCACTTCAGGCTAATTATTCACTCTTGCTCATTAGCCTTCAGTGTCCCCATCTACATTACAGGAATAAAAATGATGCTACTTCATGGAGTTAAAAAAGAGTCAGAAAAAGTCTAGAATTTTCTACTATTATTATTATCATCCTTCACCCTCACCCATTTTTCCATTATACTTTAAACTCCCATTGCTTTGGATGTTATTTGGTTTTCAATAAAGAATTGTTGACTAATGAGGCTCTTGTTTATTTGACATTATTTTGAGTGAGACTATAAGAAACTCGATGTTGTCAAACAGTGAAGGCTAAAAAGAACTAAAAAATTATCATAATGAGGTATAGATCCTTCTCAAGGTATAATTTTCGTCAGATCTTTAGGTATGTTTAAGTATTTTCATTTAAATTGCCTTGAATAAATATTTTAGAGACAGATAACTACAATTTATTAACTGTAGAACATTATTCCTCTCTAACATAATTAAGGTCTGAATCTGTTTAGGTAATACCGGGGAAAATCAAGTTGTTTAAATCTTTTAAAATTATCATTCTTTCATTTTAGATAATCAAGAAGACAAAATAAGTTTCTACATTTACTTTATCTCAGATAAACCAACGTGGTGCAAAACTGAGAGTTACTCAGCTATTTTCCACTAACAGACAATAGTAACCGATCTCAGAATTCCTCTGGTCCAGGGGTTCTCAACCTTCCTAATGCCTCCTCCAAAAGCCGCGACGCTTTAACACAGTTCCTCATGTTGTGGTGACCCCCAAACATAAAATTATTTTCATTGCAACTTCATCACTGTAATTTTGCTACTGTTATGAATCATAATGTAAATACCTGATATGCAGGATGTGTTTTCATTGTTACAAAGGGGTCGCGACCCACAGGTCTTTTTACTCATCACCAGTTTCCTTCCTACTCTGTCCTGGGTATTTATCACCCTTCCTACACCACTAAGTAAAGCCCACTCCTACCTGCTTCCCTCTTGTTACCACCCAACCAATGTCATCTACCCACAGCCCAAGAGGACGCCAATACCCAGGGATAGTAGGACTTACAGCAGAGGAAGCGTTTATTCCACATCGCACCAGCTGGGGAGACAGAAGAAATTTCTCAAATCGCCTCCCACAGAATCTCGGAGACAAGATTTTCAAGGGTAGTTTGGCAGTTAGGGGATTAAATAGTTAACTAAATTTGGAGCGAAATTATAGGGGTGTGAAAATCATCTTATGCTACTTCAGCTCATGGGGTCATAATGCCAGTTCAGTCACTTTCTTGGTATGAATTGCTGGTCTGAGCATGTAAACCAATCCACTGGAAGGTGGGGTCTGAAAGATATTTTAGACCCCAACTTTAGGGTTCCAAAAGGTGATGTTATCTATGGAAAGCAGTTGAGAATCTTTACAATCACCAGCTATGCAACTCCAGAGTAGTAATTATAGAGAAGCGGAGGAGGAGACAGTGACTAAATATTATCAAGCAAACGAGGGGACCTTCACCGATGATTATCATTATTTTTAGCTAAGCCTGTTCCTTCACATAGTTTGGGGGCCCTTGCTCCAGTTCTCCCCTTACACCCTTTTGCCACAATCTAAGAGAAGTTTCACTCTCAGATGATGGCTTCACTTCACACTTACAGGAGGAAATAAATACAGTAATACTTCTCCAATGTTTTGGCCCATCTAAAACTTTTAAATTGTCTTCCTGCCTGCTAAGGCAACTGTCCCCCTTCATTCTTTATCATATTCCCTGCCTCCTGATCCTAGTGCCTACCTCCCCCTCTAAGGATTTTGCTCTATCAGTTTCCCTCTCTTCTGCATCTTCGGTCTTTCACATACCAATTCCTTGAATTTCATCTAGAAGAAGATTCACCTCTTCCTAGTCTTTAAATACCTTTCATTTGATCTCCTTCCTCCTCCAGCTCCTGCCCCATCTCTCTCCATTCATTCTTACACAAGATTTTTCAAAGGGTGAACCTACGTTCTGTTTGGATTTTTAAGCTCCCACATTTTTTGACTCTTCCCACATACCTGGTTCCCTCTCTCATCATGTCACTGACATTTTTCATCTTGACACGCATATATCCTGATTTCCAATGGCTAGGAAATCAAATAAAAACATGTAAAATTTATAATACATACTGACCAATTGTAGTTTATGCTTTGAATGTGAAGTTGCTTTAACATTTGAAATCAATCAATGGAATTTACCATATTATCAAGCTATTAAAACATACATACAGCTTTCAATAGACAGAGAAAATCCATTTGATGATATACAACATCCATTCAATCCCTGGAAACACAGGAAAGAAACTTCGCAACATAATTTTGGACAAAATATCATAAATGCAATACTAAAATCATACTGCACAAAAGTAAAAAATGGATAAATTGGACTTTATCAAAATTAAAAACTTTTTTGAAAGACAATGTTAAGAGAATGAAAGACAAGCAAAAAACTTGGAGAAAATACTTGCAAATTATATAACTAATAAGAAATTATATCCAAACCAACTCTTATATGTACATCATAATAAACAAACCATGCAATTTTTTAAAACAGGCAAAATATTTGAAAGCCACTTCACCAAAAACATTTAGGTGGAAAATAATCACATAAAAAGAGGTTAAACATCGCTATCTATTAGAAAAATGCAAATGAAATTCACAATTAAACACCGATACAAATTTATAAAGATGACTAAAAGCAAAAAGGCTGAACATACCCAGTTTTGTCAAGAAACTCTCAATCACAAATTCTTTGCCTAGACCAATGTCTAGAATAGTTTTTCTTACACTTCTACATTTTGTTCTAGAATTCTATGGTTTCATGCCTTATACTACTTCAGTCTTTTATCCATCTTGAATTATTTTTCATGAGTGGTGAGAGACATGGGTCCTGTTTCAATCTTCAATCTTCTGTATGTGCCTATCCAGTTTTCCCAGCACCATTTATTTAATAGGGTTTCTTCTCCTTAGTATACATAGTTATCTACTGTGTCAAAAATCAGTTGGCTGCAGGTAGGTTGTTTTATACCTGGGTTCTCCATTCTGTTCCATTGGTTTATGTCTCTAGACAATTGCTATGGCAATTATAGCAGAAATAAAAATAAATAAATGAGACTTGATTGAATTAAAAAGTTTCTTACAGCTATGGAAATATTCAACAGAGCGAACAACCAACTTCTAGAATGGGAGGAAATATTCACAATGCACTTACTTGATAAGGAGCTAATATCCAGAATCTACAAAGACTTCAAACAAATCAGCAAGAAAAAAAAAAACACTCTGTTAAAAAGTGGGCAAAAGACATGAACAGAACTTTTTTAAAAACAGATTGACAAATGGACAGCAAACATATGAAAGAATGCTCAGCATTCTAATCATCAGGGAAATGCAAATTAAATTCACAATGAGCTATCATTTAATTTCTCTTAGAATGGCTTTTATTAAAAAGTCCGAAAGCAATAGATGCTGGCCTGGATACAGAGAGATGGGAACTTTCATACATTCTTGGTGGCACAAAAAATTAGTATAACTCCTATAGAAAACAGTACGGTGACTTCTCAAAGATCTAAAAGTAGACCTCAGTTTGATCCAGTGACCTCACTACTAGGTATCTACCCAAAGGAAAATAAATGATTTTATCAAAAAGACACCTGCACTTGAATGTTTATTGTGGCATAATTCACAATTGCAAAGATATGGAATCAATTCAAGTGCCTATCAATTCATGAATGGGCTAACAAAATATGGTATATGTATACCATGGAGTACAACTCAGCCATAAAAAAGAATGAATGAATGCCTTTTGCAGCAATTTGGAAGGAACTAGAGACCATTATCCTAACTGAAATGTTTCAAGGATGGAAAAATGAGCACTACATGTACTCTCTACTAAATTGGAACTAACAGATGGGCACACATGTCCACAAAGCCAAGTAAAAGTCGCTGGAAATCAAGCAAGGGAATAGGGAAAAGAGGGTATGGGCAAAACCCCACTTTATGGGTATAATGACACTATTTGGGTTGTGAGCACCTGAAATATTTTACAAAATATTCATTTTGAAATTTTACAAAGAGGGAGCCAACATGTTGAGAATATTTTGTAAAATTTTGTAATGAATATTTTGTAAATATAGGTGTAGTTAGCTATAATTTCCCACTTTCCCTAAGTATAATGACTTTATGAGAGAAGTTTGGGGACACACTGTATACCCCTGACTCAAGCCACGTATCAAAATGGACACCCTTGATATTTAGAAATAAAAAAATAAGAAACTTCTATCACTGCATGTGAGAATGTAAACTACTTCAGAAAATAGTTTGGAATTTTCTCAAAAGTTAAACATATATATTCCATAAAACCAAGCATTATATACCTTGGTTTTAAATAACTATATTCTATATTTATTTAGGAGAAATGAAGACATATTTCTATATCAAGAACTATAGATAAATGTAACAGTTTTATTTGCAAAGGCCGACAATGAGAAACAACCCAAATGACAATCAGCAGGCAATGAAGCGACTATGTATACATAAAATCACACACTTCACAATAAAGGAAATGGACTTTTAGTATATCCAATAATTATCCATCTGCAATTATAAGGACTGAATTGTTAATACACACAATAAAATATATTGGTTTTGCAAAAAAAAAAAAAAATTACTCAGACCAAAAAAAAGTACATGTTGTATCACAAAATCTAGAAAATGCAAAGTAATCTAAGATATTAGAACGTAGATGAGAGATTACCCAGGAATGTAGGGAGTAGGGGTCAGGAAAGGGTAGGAGAAAGGAAGTAAAAGAACTGAAAGAAATTTTCCAAGTGATGGATATGCTCATTGTCTTGGTTGTGTGGATGAGAAGACGAGTATATGCATACGTTAAAACTTATAAAATTATACATGTAAACATATAAAGTTTATTGTTCAATTATTTCTCAATAAATCCGTTCAAAATTATCATAAATAAAGAATATCAAAAAGAATAATTGACTTCTTTCATAAATACATTTATGTCTACCTTTAGAAATAGAACAAACTACTCTAGCTGAACATGAGGGCTCTGGGGTTGCAGCTGCTGGCTTCCATAAACCCAGGGAGAAAGACCTTCCATATGGAAAGATTAACATTTTGTTCTGAAGGAGAAGGTCCTGTTTGCTACTGGACTTGCTCACTTGGCACCTGGTCAATGGAGCAGACACGAGAACCCTGGATATAGCCAGGTGAATGGTATCAGAAGAGGGTCTTCTAGATTCTCTACCAATTAGCTGATAAAATGAGCCCACATATGCTTGAGAAAGTTGGGCTCTTGGTGGTCTCCTCATGAGTCAGTTGTGAGCTGCTAAGACTTCCAACAGGGCCCAGGGACAAGGGAGCCACGCTGGATCAAACTATCCACAGACCCAGCCACATCCTCACTGTGTATGATCACATAAGGAGACATATGCCTTGTGTAAACACCTGCTTATGTAATCCCATAAGGAGACACACTCTGTGTCCCAATACCAGGTGAGTTTGTGCTGGAAAGAAGGACAGAGAGATCATTAGGACACACTCACATACCACAGTGTGATATGTCTAATTTATGGTTGGGGGAAATAACAAAATGGAAACCAATGAGATATTAAAGGGTTTTTTGTTATTGTTGTTTTGAGACAGAGCCTCAAGCTGTCACCTTGGGTAGACAGCCGTGGCATCACAGCTCACAGCAACCTCTAACTCCTGGGCTGAAGCGATTCTCTTACCTCAGCGTCTCAAGTAGCTGGGACTACAGGTGCCCACCACAAAGCCCAGCTATTTTTTGGTTGTAGTTGTCATTGTTGCTTAGCAGGCCGGGACTGGATTCGAGCACTCCAGCTCTAGTGTATGTGGCTGGCACCTTAGCCACTTGAGCTATCAATGCCAGCCAAATATTAAAGTTTTAAATGTACAGAAGTAAAACCCAAATTAAAGTGAGATTATTTTAATAATAGAAAACGTCATGAAGTCATAATGGCCTGCTGTCAAGGAAGTGCCTTATCTGAATAGAAAGAGGGATTGAGAGGCATTGTTACTGACAATTTCCTTGAGGAAAAGAAAATCTTCTCACACTGACTCCTTATTAGTTGAGACTGATTATTAAACTGGCTAACCCTCTATTAAAATACAAATCCGGACTCGGCGCCTGTGGCTCAAGCAGCTAAGGCCCCAGCCACATACACCTAAGGTGGTGGGTTCGAATCCCCAGCCCGGGCCCACCAAACAACAATGATGGCTGCAACCAAAAAATGGCCAGGCGTTGTGGCAGGCGCCTGTGGTCCCAGCTACTTGGGAGGCTGAGACAGGAGACTCGCTTGA
>CAUYQV010150285.1:0-66027 GCA_963574575.1 Galagoides demidoff | reverse complement strand
CTAAGGGGACATGTTTTGGGTTTCCTGGAATTAATGCCAGTTCAGAGCCAAGGTCCAGTGGTCCCCAAAAGTTTCAATTACTTCCTTTCCCTCAATGCATATTCTCCCTGGTAAGAAAGAAAGAGAGAGAGAGAGAAAGGAAGGAAGGAAGGAAGGAATGAAGGAAGGAAGGAAGGAAACTAATGAGTTCCTAGGGGGAAGAGTGAAAGAAAGATTAGTAGTGCCCCAGAGTCCCTTCTAAAGGGGCCCTGGCTTCGCCTTCATTTTAGGAATTCTGGACCTGTAAGCTGGCTCAAGTCTGAGAATTTATTGAGATGTGACTCTCTGTTTTTATGATTCAAGTAAAGTTTTGTTCATTTGACCTAAAATGTTATTTTTGTACAGATCAAGTAAGAATTTAGTAGGCTTTCTATCTATTTTACTTCTAAGATCACCATAATTAATGAAAGGAGCCAATTCAAAAGGTCTGTGTAAGTGAGACTATTCTGATTGCTACTTTGACTCTGCTGTCCATTATGGTAACTATGGCCACCTTGCCTTTGGCAGTTGAGTGCCACCACTTGGCCTCTGCACCCTGACATCCAATTACTCCCATTGCATTTAGATTTTCCAGTTAAGCAGCTGCGATTTCCACTCTAAGGACTGATCAGCAGAAAGAGCAATCACAGAGCTTTTCCAGCATGTTGGAACTCTCCTCACAAATTAATTTCTCAAAGTATTGATGAAAACTGTGTGCTCTGGTCCCTCCCAGAGAGAGTAAATAAGTGTTGAATGATAAATCCACTGTGACATTATAGCCTTCCTAAACCTTTCAATTCCTTCTTCTACATTAAATCAAAGGAAATCAATATTTCTAATTCACGCATAGTGGACCAACTTTTAAACAACATTTTAGCCAACAAACAAAAATGTTAGAGTCCTTCCTAAGCTCCTTGAGCTACAACATTAAATGCAGAATCTCTGTTTAATGGACCCACATTAATACGTTCAGACTGATCCAAGTTTATTTCTCTTCTACCATTATCCCATACCTATAATATCCTTTCCCAGATATTTTCACCAGATTTTTGATTGTATAAATTAAAAAACTTAAGTTTTTTTTTTTTGAAGTGTAACATGTCCTATTACATCACACTTTGTCTATCACCTTTAAGGGCCTCCTGAAAGTCTAGTTATACATCAAGTCAAGAAGCAGGAGGTGGCAGTGCTGGACCCTGAAGAAAATCAGCATTGTCTTATATGGCAACTGCCTCAAGAAAGGCTATTATTTTCCATCAGGTAATGTAGAGTTAATCCCCTCAGATAGAGAAGGAAAGGCTGATACCACTGTGAATGGGGGGAGTGGCCTACTTCTGGGGGTGAGTGTGCCACTGCCACTTCAGGTAGGCAGACCACTTTCTATGGAGTTAGGAAAGCCACTTCTATGATGGAAAAACCAATGCCACTGGGGGTGAGGAGAACTCTTCCACTGATAAAAAAGGCTCATCACAATTTAGAGTCTTAGTGTACCCAGTTTCTATAGGGTCTTCCCACATCTACATCACAACATACAGAATACCTCATTTTTTTCTTAGTTCCCTCACCTTAACATTAGACATTCTGTGAGGCTGGAAGTTCAACTTGCATTGCAATTAATCTAGTTGCAGGATGCATTCAAGAGTTTGGTTATTACCAGTTTCGTCTTTTCAGCTACAGGGTATAAGGCTCTCACTCAGGGCACGCCTAAAAGCTCTTACACCATTTATGTAGCCCTTGATCTGGGAGTAAGAATTTCTAAGCCCATCCTTTCCTTTGACCACTTTGTCTAGTACATTAGGAGCAACCACTTGATAAGCCTTAGTTTTTCAAAAATGATGGAAAGTACCATGTTCAAAGGTGCTTAGTTCTTTGCTTCATGTAAGTGTTGGTTAAGAACGTCTAATGCAGATATTTTATATATCTCTAAAATAGTTTAATCCATGAACTATCAGTGATACTTTTAACATATAATTAGAGAACTCCAAAAAATTAAACATATAATTAGAGAACTCCAGAAACTCCAAAACAATTCAGAAAATTCATCTTATAATTCTGCTCTAGAACCACAATCTGTATTAGTCAGGATTCTTCAAAGAAATAGTACCAAGAGGAGATAGATAGATAGATAGATAGATAGATGATAGATAGATGTAATGAGGTATTTGTTATGAGAATGGCTCATGTGAGTATAGAATATGAAAAGTCCAGTCTGCAAGGTGGAGAGCCAGGAAAGCCAGTGGAGTACTTCAGTCTAACACTGAAGGCCAGAGACCCAAGAGAGCCAGAGGTATAACTCCTACTCAGAAGCTGAGAAGGTCTGAGAAATTTGTGAGGGAATGAGGGTACAGCCCTGGTGTAAGTTCCAGTATCCAAAGAATTGGTAGTTGCAATGTTTGAGGGCAAGAGAGGGTGGCTGCCCCAGCTCAAGAACAAAGAGAGCACTGATCCTGTTCAACAGTTTTGCTCCACATGGGCCCTTAGTGCCTGGATGATGCCCGTCCACACTGGAAAGAGCTGACCTTCTCTACTCACTCTACTGATTCAAATGCTAATCTCTTCCAGAAACACCCTCACAGACAAATCCAGACAGGATGTTTTATCATCTGTCTGAGCATTGAGCATTCTTTAGCCTATTCAAGTTGACATATATAATTAAAGATCCCTTATCTAATCTAAAACTTTCTTACAACTACATCCTGAAGATCCTCAGGATCATCTCACAACTACATCCGTTCATCCTTACATCCTGAAGATTCTCAGACTAGCACATTGTTGCTCTTGTCTCCTGGACCCAGCTCCTTCCCTTTCTTCATTCCAATCACACTCCTCAATCATCAGCATGAACACTTCAATCACCCCGGCATTTTCGTTGATTTGGCTTAAACACCAGGCTGATAATTAAGGTACAACTTCATTTTCTACTTCCCTGACCAGAAATGTCAAAATATTAACTCTTAGTATTCTTTTTAGACTCAACAATACATTTATGCCCATCAAGACTGAAAGATTTAATAACTTTGGACATTATTCTATTTTGTGAATTTTCTTATTTCCATCCAGCAAAAAGCAACCATACTTCTTAATATGTTCATTTACATAAATATGCTATCTAGTAAATATTAGTATTTTCTTAGTCATTTTAAGTAGTTAATAAGAAATTAATAGGTATTATACATAAATAATTCAAAATAGTGGGAGGACTATAATTCCACTAGGATAATAAATCATTAAATTTAAAACCAGCTTTTTCAATGGCATGTCAAGAATTTAATATATTTCAAAGCAAAAGTAGATCTTACACTAAGGCTAATGTCTTTGTTATAGCCTGTTTCTTAATAATAATAATAATTTGTAATAATATTTTCTTTCCTAAGATATCACTTTCCCAACAAATTGAATTAAACTGTATTCTTATCTACTTATTTTTATTTATTACATTTAAAACTGAATTTGGAATTATTTCTGAAATATTTTGAGACTGTCAATGTTTCTCAAGTTCCTAATTTCAAATAGCAAAAAAAAAAATCCCTAAACAATACAAGATATATGAATTCTAAGATGTTTTTTCCCCAAATTTAAGATTCTTTGATTATGGTAATTATGATCAATTGCAAGAGAAATATTTCTTCTAAACCCTAAAAATGTTCTAAAATTGCCTAAATGTGGAGTTAAAGTGTGTTTGTCCAAAATAAGTGCCTTTTGAATTTAAACTTCTAAAATAAATAGCTTATCCTGAGCATGAAAGCTTTGACAGCAAATTCAGCAAACCCTGAGATGCGTCAAGAAAACAAACAAAAACCAAAGGCACTTAATACTAAGAATATCAGTGAAGACTGCAAGAACATTAATTTTTTTTTCTTTTTGTAAAATGGGTCTCAAAATCTATTTACTATTACATGGGGCAAATAAGTGTTATAACAGTAAGGACTTATTTGAATAATTTAACAATGATCAAGATTCTTTACATGTAACACATTAGTTTTGAACAAATAATGAAATAGTTTTAGCACCACAAATTTTTTCTCGGTGCTGAGATATGTGTGTGGGGAGGGGGCTGTGCCCTACGCCTTGAGGGTAGTGTGACAAAGGAATTGGGAATTGTTGTGATCAAAATTGTCATTTATTTCTTATCTAAAAACTATGGAGAATTATTTGTTCTCTACAGCTCAAAATTATAAGAATTCGATGCAAAGCTTTAACCAGTTTTTAAAAAATTAATTATGATTTATCTCTTTATTCTCTCATATTAGTTTATTATTATTCCCAGCTTGGCCTAGGCAAAGAAGAGGATGTTCCTTTAGTTTTTTTTTAATAGCAGGTAAGTTTCAAAATTCTCCCTACTTTACTTTTACTTATTTTTATTCAGTCATTTTCTTCTTTGCAGGTGAACAAACCACTTGCCCTTGGCCTTAATGATGTTGAAAAGCAATCTGAGCTTAAAAATCAATTTAATGACATGTTTCTACAGCATTAGGGCCCATTTCTTGCCTATATTTGGCAAAGTTAAATGAGACAGTGATCTGTTTTAACACCTATAAAATAAATCTACTAGCAGCAGTGAGAGCCCATGAAAGTCCAGAAGGCATTACATCCATCTTGGGTCTAAACATCTGTGCATCCTTAAAACACTCCAGAAATAGTAAGAGATTAGGGAGGCCCAGGAGTCAGTGTTAACCAGCACTGCCACTTTCTTCCAAATTTAGCATTCAGTAGTTTAGCTGACTTGCTCACTAGTATGAATGAATCTGGAATGGTTTAGAGACTTGATGCTATAAAATATGGTAATGCTTTTCTCTTTCTGGAAGTAGGTTTGGCAAATGCAAAGTAAATCAGAACTTTTTTGCGAATACTGAGCTGTTGATGCCACCAACAAACTCACTGTTTTATACGTTCATGTTTGAGATTGTTGGCCCCATTCTTGCTGTGTTGCTATTGTTGTGAAGACTTCGGAATGTAAAAGCACAAGGGGAGATAATTATGTTAGTTATTCAAAATTGTGATCCATGTATCTTTACTTTTTCATTTACTCTTTTTCTAAGGGGACAAATATATTTGTCTCCTTTGCAAGTTTTTTGAGTCTTGAATACATCTCATTATAATTAATAAAATATATTATGTTTAAAAATGAGTTTTTTTCCTATGTTAGTATCAGGATCAGCCTTTTAGTATTGTTTTGGATAGTATCATCTATTACAGCGGTTCTCAACCTGTGGGTCGCAACCCCTCTGGGGGTCAAATGACCCTTTCACAGGGGTCGCCTAAATACATCCGGCATATCAGATATTTACATTATGATTCATGACAGTAGCAAAATTACAATTATGAAGTAGCAACAGAAATAATTTTATGGTTGGGGGTCACCACAACATGAAGAACTGTATTAAAGGGTCACGGCATTAGGAAGGTTGAGAACCACTGGTCTATTATATGTCCCTTTTTATAAACTGCATTTTTTCATAAATTACAGTGGAAATAAGCTTACTATTTTAATGGAATGTAGATATCTAATCCAAAGGTAAAAACAATCTCTACTATTCTGTCATCCAATATGTGATTTTCAAACCAAGCAGAGTTACCTTTATTTTATAGCTCCATAAACATTTAGCATCTCAGGCCCCGCCCCAGGCCTTAACTTTAACACATCCTCAGGTGATTTTTTTTGCACGTGAATATTTGAGAACTACTGCTTTAACAGTCTATTAAATATATAGTCACTTTTTTGATGTCAAACTTTCATTTTTATCTACACATTTATGCCTAAGTAATTTTTAGATTGCTTTTAAAGATATGATCTAATTTTTGATTATATCTTAATATATAATATACTCTATACAAAAAATAGGAACTTTTTATTGTTTATTCTAAAGAATACCTAGTGTTTCTTTAAGATATTGGCTAAGAATCTTGTGTATGTCAGGAATGTATGCTTAAACTAATTTGAAATAAGAAAGTGGTGATATTAAAAAAAGGTGAAATATCAGGTGCCTATTTTGTGAAAGGTGTTGCCTATAAAACAAAATAATTCTCCATAATATTTTCTGCCATTATGTCACTAATCAGGGAAATGCAAATTAAGACCACAAGGAGGTATCACCTTATGCTAGTTAGAAAGGCTTTAATGAAAAAGTTCAAAAACAATAGATGCTGGTGTGAACATAGAGAGAAAGGAAGACTTACACAGTGTCGGTGGGACTTCCAATTATAGAACTTCTATAAAAAACAGTATGGACACTCCTCAACGATCTAAAAGTAGACCTGCCATTCTACTTAGGAGTCTCACTACTGAGTATTTACCCAAAGGAAAATAGGTCCTCTTCTCAAAAAAGAGACCTGTACTAGAATGTTTATTTCACCACAATTCATAATTTCAAAGATGTGGAATCAAACCATGTGTCCATCAGTTCATAGGTGGAGTAACAAAATGTTGTATATGTCAACCATGGAATAATACTGAGCCATGAAGCAGAAGGACTTAATGCCTTTTGCAACAATTTGAATGAAACCAGAGAATATTATCCTAATTGAAGTATCTAAAGAATAGGAAAACAAACCTTGTGTACTTGCTATTAAATTGGAACTAAATGATGACCACTCAGGTACACAGAGGGAGGTAAAACTCAGTGAAAATCAAACAGCAGAGAGGTTAGAAAGGGAGATGAGCAAAAACCTACCTCACAGGGACAGTGCCTATAGGATAACAGGTGTACCTGTAGCCCCAGCTCAAGCATTACAAAAGCAATCTTTCTAACCAATCACTTGTACCCCATAATGTCTCATATTCCTCCAAGGTCAAATGCTCAAAGCTTTTCTCCGCCTACATCATTAAATCCTAGACACTATTATCTTACTTTTTCTAGAATAATATCATAATTTTCTGAGAAAACTATAGTAGTTGAAGAAAAGCATAAATTAAATACCTTTAATGTTTATTTATTAGAAGATTAATGATTTCACATTTATGAAAGGTTGATTGTTTATTATCTTTATCTTGGTGTTACAGACCAGAATTTTTACTTGTCCTTTTCCTTATTTGCAATATTTTAGGTAAATTATATCACTATTTTAGAAAATCTAAAGTCTCTATCCAATCAAACTAAGCTAATTTACTGATTACTATCAAACTTTGATGAGAACTTACAGATTTTAATACTGAATAAATTAATTCATAAATAAATGAATAATTAAATGTTGAATTTATTTCTTTGAAATTGGAAAATATTTTGTTATTTAAAAATATTCTAAATTAAATCTTCTTAAACTAAAATATTAATCATTTAGTTGATTTTCTATCAATTTTATTATCATTTCAAAAGAACAAGTGATAGAGAAATAACATTTTATATTATTCCTTTGTGGATTATACAGCTACTAAACCTTTTTTATTAAATTTCTTTAACCCAATCTATTATTCTTAATGTGAATCAAATACAAGGGTAATATAACTACCTTGTTTCCCCGAAAATAAGACCTACCCCCAAAATAAGCCCTAGCAGAATTTCTATGCATTTGTTAAATATAAGCCCTACCCTATAATAAGACCTAGTGATGGGCGTGGCTATGCAGATATGCTGCATAGCCACGTCATGTATTTTGGTATGGAGATTAAGACATTCCCTGAAAATAAGCCCTAGTATGTCTACTTGAGAAAAAATAAATATAAGACAGTGTCTTATTTTCAGGGAAACATGGTATTAATAGGAATCCCATGGTTGAAATGATTCCCAGATAAAAATGTACTTATTGTAAAGTCACTCATTTTCTCTGCAATCATATCAGGTTTAACAGGTTTTACTTTCTGTTTTTATTTTTTGTTCTGGTATTATTTTATCTTCTTTCACTCTATAAAATAAATAGAAAATATTTTAATAAAAGTTTTTAGATGTATTTATAAAATTTTGCTTACAGAGGAGTAACAAAAGAGATATTGACCAAAGATATTTCCAAATTTACTGTAGCTTACAGAAGGCAATGCAGTGGAGTCTCGGAGAACAAGAATAATTCAGCAGCACTGGGACCTCCCTGTAAGCAGTCTATGTGTGCGCTGGCTTCTCATGAGGCTCCAGCTTTTACTAATCTTATGCTGAAAGGCAGGTAGGCAAGGAAACTGAGCAACTCTGCCCAATCATCACATGCCTTTCTCTAGTAGATAGCCAAGCCTTTTCCCAAAAAGCAAAGATAAATGTTTTTATCAGGTATCACCACCTTCAACTTCTCATCCTTTCCCTAATAACTACTATATTAATATCTTAATATCCACACATGCTTACCTATCTCCCTCTAGTCACTGGAAATAAGATCCTCCTTCCTGATGGAATTCATACAAAGTACTTCATTTCCTCCCTTCCTGATTTTCCACTACCCCTAACTTCAGAGGCTCTACTTTCTTATAACTATATATTATCCTGTATTTCTTATCACAAAAATGCCTTTCCTTTATACAGCACACCCTTCTCAAGTTAAAGCTACATTGGTCTTTCTAAAGGCAATGGGTGATCCATTAATTGCCAAGCTAATAATCATATTTTCATCTTGTTTTATGAATCCACTCTGCTTTGTTCCGTGAGTGTTAGCCAATACTGTCTTCTCCCCACTTTGGATGCTTTATGTCTTGCTGCCCTATGCTTCTCTGTTTTCCTCTGTATACCTGTGCGTGTTCCTTCCTCAGCCCTATTCTCTTCTCATTTCTTATCTCCTTTGCTTTGTGTACTCTCCCTCTATGTCTGGAATTACCTGCTCCCATTGGTTATTCAACTGGTCATTGGCTCTTAAGGTATTACTCTTTCTCAACCCTTTCCTTCCTCTTTTCTCTCACACTAATCTGGGTTGAATTGTGATCCCCCAAAACATCTGTTAACGTCTTAATCTCCAGTGTTTATGCATGTCACCTTACTTGGAAATAGTTTACTTTTTGGAAGACTTAATTAGGTGAAGTTGAGGTCATTAGGGTGGGTCCCTAATTCACTATGAATAGTGTTCTTATAAAAAAGAAAAATATAGACACAAATATGTACATCAGGAGAACACCATGGTAGTATGACAGAAAGATCAAAGAATGTTAAAGACGTCCAACAAACTATCAGAAGCCAAGAGAGATGCATGAAGCAGGTGGCAGAGCTCACAGAAGAAACCAACACTGCTGAGTCCTCCTTGGAGACTTAGAGCTAACTGTGAGATGAAAAATTTCCCTGTTAGAGGCCACGCATTTGGTGATATTTTGTTAGGACTGCCCCAGAATGATAATACCATATATACCTATTGTATGTATTGTATTTCCCTATTTCCCTCTGTTGGGGATTGAGGAGACTGATGCAGACTGAGTTCCTCAGCCTAATAAAGGGAAGTCATAACTATTTTGTGTTAATTCTTCACTTTCATTATGTACCATGAATACAATCCTATTTCTCTTTTCTTCAGCCACTGCTGCTCTGTGCTGTATTCGGTTCCGCTGTGTTCCTTTGTCTGTAATGCTGCTATCTCCTGCCTGATTGGTAAATTTCATTTCTTCTTTGATAGCTTCCTTGAACTCTCTTCTTAAATTGTCCATCTGTCTATAGTCATTTACTATCTCCTGTCTGTGCCTATTATGAGGTTTGGATTAGAGCAGGTGTTTGTATCTTTCACCTCTATCATGGTGAATGGCCTAATGCAGTTAGTGACTTTATTATTCAGCAAACATTTCTGTACATAACAACTTTAAGCACGTTCAAGTCATCTGATTTCAGATCTGAAAACAAAGATGAAGCAGTCTTCTGGGGTTTGGTGTTTAACAACAGGTTAAGGATTATTGTAATGTATTAACAAAGCTGTAATATAATTTGTGGTATTCAGACAATAGCAAGTAGAAAAATATTAATTCAGAATAAAAAAAAAAGCATGTCCTTTAAACAATACTGAAATGTGTTCACTCAATAAAGATAACTTGGTAATTTTCATTTGTTGTTATTTATTCTCTACATGGGGTTTATTTTAAGTTAAGTTTTCATTAGTACAGATTTAAGTGCTCAAAATAGACCACTGACATCATAAATATTTTATCACACATTGATCCTGCTGATGCCAGGAATCAGTCAGTAAGGTTGTGATCTGAACTTCAGCTTGAAGTGATCAGTATAGAGACAGGGTGTTCAGAAGCATTGCTAAGAAAGGCAAAAATAGCAACATGGAGGGGATAGATCTTAAAAGCGGCAAAATATTCAAGAAATTATTAACATTTATTACATTGTTAAGCATCCCGGTATACATGGCTTCATAAAGTATAGTAGACTAATAAGCAAAGAGGACAAGAAGACCAAAATTAAGGGTAATTTAGACGCATTTTAGCCTATTGGTCCAGATCCTAGAAATTTAACTTCATGGAGACATGCCCAATAAAGATCAACTAATTCATTCTTTTTGCAACTACTGCTGTGACAGCAACAATATATGACAGCAACAATATATTTGGGCCTGTAATTATTTCTACATGAGTAAGACATTTGTTTAACATTTTCATCCTGGAAAGAAGAATATATTTAATTATAATTATTTGAATGAGGGCAAGTTTGATGCTATTGCAAACAGTACATTGATTGCAAATATAAACTGCGGTCATATATCAGGAACAATTGTATCTGAATTGCTTCTTATTTAGAGATCACACACAAATCACTTAAATAGTAATTCCACCTTAATTGTCAATGCTATTAACAATAAATCAATGCTGTCTAATCTTCATACATACTTCATGACCGTAGATCACATCTAGGCTTTTCCAATACTTCCTGTCAGTCCTATAACTCTCCCCTGGTGGGTTCTCTTTTCCAACTCCTTTATAACAATTTCAAACTATTCACTCTCTTCCCCTCTACCTTCACTTTCAGCATATAAAACACCTTTTATCTCTCAGAGAAAATAGGTGGCAGTATGTTCAGCCACCAGCTACTAAGTTGGCCGATCTGCTTGTAAGGCTCATTTTCTAGCACCTTCACTGTCTTTTTAAAGAAGAGTGTTCTGTACTCTTTCCACGCCTTCATGAAAATCTTGAGTTATTGCTTACTGGTCTACATTACCCTTTTTAATGGATTTATTCATTCATTCTTTCTTGTATTGGATTTATTCATTCTTTTATATATCCTTTCAAAATTCATTGATAGATATTATCCTAATTGCTCATAGTATAGTAGATGGCGGCCCCTGCCCTCATGCAACTTGCAAGCGAGAAGGGATCTGTGGAATATAATGTCTGCTGGGCTGTTCTGTCAACCGGTGTGTGTCCTTTAGTATCTTCTCACTAAAAAATAAAAGAAACACAATCTGCACATCAATTCTACATCTTCTTCAGTTATGTCAAGTCTCTCTCCCTGCACTCAAACTTTCACTAAACTGTTAAATTCAAGCATGAATTCCCTCATTCTCCCACTAACCCTCAGCCCAGGTCAATTTGATGTTTCATCTTTAGTTCATTACCAAAAGCTTTAGTAGGAATAAAACAGTCACTACTTTGTAGAACAAAACAGTTGCTACTTCGTAAACACCCTCTCCTTTAAAACAAGAAATAAATATTTTTATGTCCTGCCTCTATTTTTTTTTTCCCAGTAAAATTTGCCCTGCTGAGTTTTGAGCTTCCCTGGGACAAGTGGCCATTTTTATCCTTACAATTTTCCCTTCAGAAATGGGACTGCCCATCCTATGCCTGTTTGGCCATTATATTTTAAAAGCACATAACTTGTTTTCCAGTTTAGCATGTCAGACAGATGGAGAGTTATTTTGCCTCAGGATGGATTGTACCCAGAGTCTCACTCATAGATGTTTTAGAAGATAAGATTTTAGAATTAAAGTTGTTGCTGGAGTGGGTTAAGACTTTTGGGGATATCAAAATGTCATGAAAGGATTTTATACCGGAATGGACATGAATGTGGGGGGCCTATGAGTGGGTATGTTGTAATGGGTTGGATTATGGTCTCTAAAAACTTATGCTTACCCCATTGTTCCCAGTAATTATGAATGTGACTTATTTAGAAATAAGGTGTTTACAGACACATGCTTATAATAAAGTCAACATGATATTATACTGGCTGTGTCTTTATAAGAATAAGGTCTAGATACAGGTACACACGTACATAAGCACAGGGAAGACGGTCAGGTGACTATGGAGGCAGGGATTGGAGTGATGCTTCTATAAGCTGAAAGATGCCCAGGATAGCCATCCACCACCAGAAGTTATAAAAGGCAAGGACACTGTCTTCCCAGAGCCTTCAGAGAAGGCATGCTCCTGCTGATCTTTTGATTTCCAACTCATAGTTTCCAAAACTATGAAAGAATGCATTTCTATTTTCTTTTTAAGCTGCCTAGTTTGTGGAAATTTGTTATGACAGCCCTAGGAAACTAATACAGATTTCAGTAGTCCAAAGTAGTCCATCAGAATTAATATTGAACAAACATGCTATAAAAAAGTCAACTTAAGGAAACATGAAAATTTAAAGCTACCCTCAGGGTACCTTCTAAATCAGTAGAACTTGAACATATAACTTCTTGTGTGTTTATAACTTGTCACAGTAACTTAGAAACTTCAGAAAATTAACATTGTCTTTCATAACATCAAGTCACGTAGGAGCTATTTTATGTAACTCATTAGTATGAATTCTGGTGTTTATAATTTTAGAACTATTAATTGCCTTGTAGGTGTTAAAACAGAAGCGTGGTGGAATCTTAGAGCAGTTTGAAGGGACACAAATAATATAAGCTAAATAGCTAGTAAATGTTTTTCACAGACATGAGATGGAGAATTAAAAATACTGGAGGAGGAGAAGGCAGGATAAAGAAAGCAGAGAAGGGAATATATTTAAGTTATAAAAATAGTCTGAACCAAGACGGATGGAATGGGCATTTTACATTATGTCCTTAAGTAAATTATGGACTTTAAGTAAATGAGCCTAGTACAGTTAGTTTTCTGGGTTATTTGATTCTTAATTACCAATTCCTATCAGTCAGGTTATTAATTATGATTTTTGTTCTAATGAATTGGAGTTCTTTATAATAATAAAGGAAACTAGAGAAATTCATTTTTATTTGCCCATATTTAATATTCTATTTAATATCAACTATTACTTACATTGATAAATTCAGTTTTAAGTTGTACACATTGAATTCTAAACACATTACATTCTAGTAACGAATGCTTATACACATATGTTTTAAAAGATCTAATTTAATGAATAAATATAATTAAGTCAATTTTTGTCCAGACCATGAGTTTTCTAACATAATCTCACATTTTTCTACTTAAAAAATGGTTATCTTTGACAAGTGAAAGAAATTTTGTGGGTCGGTTTCTACAAGCTGTTAGGTAGAAAAATAATATTTTAGCAAAATAGATCATTTCCCCCAAGAGGAGAATCTAAGCAGTTCTTGCAAAAGTCATTGAAGAAGTTTTGATAGTGGTTAGGTAATTGTCAAAACTCAGGTATTTCCACCAAGTACTAAAATTTATAGATGTTCTGACACAGTGATTTTTCCTCAATTTTTTTAGTTGTGGTTAAAGGCATGCCTAGAGGCACTTGCCATGAGCTCTTATGTAGCTAGTGGGACCTGGGCCACCTAAACACTTACAGTTTGGTTTACTTTGATCTTAAAGGAGCCCATTTTGTATTTTCTAGATGCCATACAGACAACAATTTCTATGGCTTCTGTGACAAAAAGATCTACAATGTACCAAATAGGGCCTTATTGACCATTTTAAGGAGTTTGAAGATTATTTTCACTGAAATTTATAGCTAAAGAAGAGTTATAAATGATAGAGTAAGACCATCTATGCTTTTAAAAGATCTTATTTTATCTTTGAACTTGCAGAAGAGTAAGAAAAGTGGGAGCAATGAGACCGACGAGAAGCCCTGTGCAGTTGTGAACTGGGGTCTTTCAAAGTTGGGTCTGAGGCTTAGCAGCATTGGCAGCCCCTGAAAACTCACTAGTGGTAGCAAGCTGACTCAAAGGTACTTCCCAGGAAGAGTCATCATCATCTCTGCTTGATGGAGAGTACAAATTAAATCTTGAGATTTCAGAGAAATCTGAAATTCTCAGATTGTCAGAGAAGACATCATCATTATGAGAACTCAAATGGGGCTTTAAAGGGAAGATAACTGTGACCCAGACAGGAGAAGGATGTGATACCCAGTGAGAAGTGTAATTATCAAGGGCAGGTAGTTGTGATCACAGTGTGATCAGGCGGAGCAGACAGATTATTCTAGAAAAGAACATTGTGTTTCTGGAAGGAAATAGTATAGAGAAGGTTTGATTGTTAGTCTGGAGCTATAATTTCAAAAACAGTACTAGGTTAAAAGATGTTTAGGGAAGCTTTTAAAACAGTTCAGTAGGGATTTTCATAAGAAAACTATTAAGTACATTATTAGATGGTAATTGTCGTGATTGAGACAGAAACACTGAAGAGTGTTTTAGAGACTTCTAGAGTAACTTCTGTGGTAGAACTGCAGTGGAATGAAAAATAGAAGACAGATGACAGTTGACTACAGTTAAGTAGAAAGAACATTGCCTTAAAGAACAGTAAATAACTTGTGAGAAGAACAATGCCTTGCTTTTATGTTTTTCTATATGTTTTACCTAAGTCTTCAGTAAATACATACATGAGAGATATTTATAATTAGTCAATTCATAGAATTAAAGATCTAGAATTATCAACAGGTATTTGTAGAGGTGTAATACTAAAGGTTCTGAACTGCATCGATAGAGACTATATTTCTAGGGTCCTTTCTAATTCTAAAATGTCATGACTTAGTTAAAAGAGAAAAGTACAATAGAATCTCCATAGTTGGCCACTTCACTACATTGACCAACTCTTTCAATTGACTTAATTTTCTCTTTAAATTTTTTAAATTTAATTTTTAATAAAATAATAATTATACATATTTATGGGGTATGATGTGATGATTTGATATACAATGTGGAATTCTTAAATCAAACTGATGAACATGTCCATCACCTCAGTCCTCACTCCTCCTTGCTAGACTATATTTGTGTTTTATCATTTCTATCAGTGTGTAAGTGATTATATATAGGTTTCATAATTGTATTGAATATATTGAATACTCCCCCCTCATTCTTAAGATACTTTATTAAGAAGAATGTGTTTCAAATCTATCCAGATAAACATAAAAGATGTAAAGTCTCCATCTTTTTAATGGCTGAATAGTATTCCATGGTGTACATATACCACGAGTTGTTAATCCATTCATGGGTTGATGGGAATTTGAGTTGCTTCCATGACTTGGCAATTCATATTATCTAAGAGTAGATTTTAAATGTCTGACCTAATTTTCATAGACTGGATGTGTGCCTCATGTCCATATCAGTAGAGTAGGCCTACTTCCTCATGTTGACCATCTCTGTATGTTAACCAGTTTTTTACAGTCCTCCAGGTGGTCAACTTACAGAGGTTCTTCTATATTTCCTCTTCCAGAGATAAGAAAGGATATTTGAATATGCACATAATTATCTCTTGTTATATAATGGAACTATAACCTTATGGAGGCATTGGATTTGGGAAGACATTTCTGTAGTAGGACAAATCTCTCATGCAACCAGCTTTGGTTTATGGAGTTTGTTAAGCCAGAAATCAACCAAAAGCATCTAATTTACATTTCATTAAGAAGGTCACCACTTGGCAGTGTGTTTATTTATCTAAGATAACAACGTATTTGTATTCTTCACAGATATTGCCTTCACCTATTAGGTTTTCTCAAAATTTTGTTTTGTTATCCAAAAACTGTTTTCTGATATAATAGCTTCTCAGAATTAAGGTCTAAATATAAGGATGAAAAAGAAAGATAGGCTTGGTGCCTGTAGCACAGTGGTTATGGTGCCCGTCACATACACCAAGGGTGGTGGATTCAAACCTGGCCCAGGTCAGCTAAACAACTGCAACCAAAAAATAGCCAGGTGTTGTGGCAAGCACCTGTAGTCCCAGCTATTTGGGAGGCTGAGGCAAGAGAATCACTTAAGCCCAAGAGTTTGAGGTTGCTTTGAGCTGTCATAGCACAGTACTCTCCAGAGGGCAACATAGTGAGACTATCTCAAAAAAAAAAAAAAAAGAAAAAGAAAGACAAATTAACAAGGAAGGATTCAAAAGTTGTACAAACAAAAGATAATGTCAAAAATCATCAATGAGTTTGATCCTGCAATTCCTCTACTAGGTGTATATATAAAAGACTAAAATCGCTTTATAAGAAAGATATTTGCATCAGCTTGTTCACTGCATCTCAATTCATAATAGCCAAGTCATGGAAGAAGCCCAAGAGCTCATCGACCTATGAATGGATTAATAAATTGTGGTATATGTATACCATGAAATATTATGCAGCCTTAAAAAAATGGAGACTTTACCTCTTTTATGTTTACATGAACGGAGCTGGAACATACCCTACTTAGTAAAGTATCTCAAGAATGGAAGAAAAAATAACCCATGTACTCAGTACTATTATGAAACCAATTTATAATCACTCACACTTTCATATGATGAATAGATCAGCAACTGTGTTGCTAAGATGAAGGAGAGGGGTTGGGAGGAGAGGAGGTCAGATCAAGGTGAATGGTGGGATCACACCCATGGTGCATAATGCAAGGGCACATGTTGGATCTATTAGTGTAGAGTATAAATGTCTTCACACAATAATTAAGTAAATGAGATGAGGTATATATTAACCAGTGTGATGTAAGCATTCCTAATTCAATATAAAATCAGCACATTGTATCCCATAAATGCATTAATGTATACATGATCTATGTATTTATGATTTGATAAAAAAAAATAAAGAGAAAACAGGTTATAGGGAAAAAAATAAAATAAATAAATTTAAAGAAACCCCACCATTGAACTTATTCCCATTCGTTGAACAGACACCTATTGAAAAACTCTGTGCTAGGTGCTACTTTGGAATAAAAGAGAAAAATCCTTGCTCCTGTGTTGCTTATGTACTTATATATTAGAGTTTTAGAAAATAAGCTTTGTGGCTTGGTGGCTCAAACTCTTGATTCAGAAAATTTTTTGCTTTAAGTTCACACTCAAGTTTATTACTAAGTGAATGGAGTAGTCCATTTCACACCTTAGCCTTCAAATCCCAAAAGATGAAAATATGTTTCTGCACAAAATGTCCAAATGTATTCCTGAAACAAATGGTGTGGGATAAAAAAGCTCATTTGCAGATTGTTGCTAATTGTGTCTCTTACATATACTTTTGCTTCATTCAGTGGGAAGCATAATGGTAAAAACATGATTATACATTTCAAAGAGGAAGAAATTTACTGCCTAGCTAATATAAAATGTAATGGTCTTTTCTTGTATAATGTTTTATCATTGGTTCCAATGGACTAGGGCAACTTTCATGGTGGAATTGTAGATAGTTAAATATTCCCATATGAAACAAAGTAAGAAGAGATTAGAATCCTATTTAAGGGATACTAGAACTGGAAGATATTAATACGTATTGAATAGAAAGCAATGAAAGTGCTGATTACCGCTCTGAAATATTATCGTAGTAATCACTAAACTGTGATTTTTTTCCCCCCTAAATGACTCTGAAGGTCTTGAAACATTCTTTTTCTCCCTTTATTAAGTGACTAAAAAAATGGATCTTTGTTAATGCATTGCCTTATTACCAAATACAGCAATGTTTTATGAAGATGCTTCCTAAAATAGTCCTTGAATGGCCATCTTTTAGCGAGTTGCATTCTGCGGCTGCGCAGGGGCTGTGACTCTTGGCTGTAGGAACTCACAGCTGCCTCCCACTTTCCTCTTCAGGTATTTTTCCTCGGTCAAGTGCAACTGAGACACCTATAGCTTCGCTCTCCTTCACCCCCCGGAGTGGAGAAACCTCAGCCATTACCTTCCAGCATTACACACAGAAAGTCTGGCCTCTTCTGTGATAAAATTCAGGCTTCAGAGCTTCCCAGTGAAATAACAAAGAAGCTTCTCTCCAGCCTAAGGTCACATTTTGGTTTACCTTTGGTTCCGCTGCCATAGTTTCTCCTGAAAGCGTTTCCCTAAATCAAGTTCTGAACCGAGAATCCACCTCAGGCTATGGAACCTAGCCTAACACATCATGGATTTATTTATAGCCAGTATTAAGTTACACTATGAGAAGACTCCGCGCTGCTTGTAGCCCTTTAAATTTCCAAACACAGCTGACCCCTCAAACAACTCACAAACAAATGGAAGTTCCTGGGGGTTTCTCATTTTCTTAATTTCCAATTTACTTCTAAGTCACTTCATTAAACTTTTTCACTTGGACTTCTGACGCCAGATTGCAGAATTGCCTTAAGTGTCTTCTTAGTTCCTTTAACACACTTCACGTCCCTTCTTACGTACTGATGCCCACATGGCAGCTTTGTTTGTCCAGCCACGCCAGGCCTTGCAGGTTTTCCCACCTTTCTACTGGGGGTGGACCCATCCCCCACAGTCCTGCCCTAACTCCCCTGGGCACTACGGGTAAGATGTAGGTGAGGAGGCTAAGGCAGGAGGGCAAGAGCTCCAGGTGGTATTTTGTTTTGTTTGGAAAAGTGCAAAGAAAGAGAAACAGATCTTCCAGTGATCACCACGGGAAAAGTTATAAAATAATATAAATAAACTAAAGAGAAAACACAGCATTACCCAAAGGCCTGGGAGACAGTGGGACTCAAGCTGGGAGAGGACCACTCTCAGAGTTTTAAAGCCAAGGGCTGAGGACGATAAAAAGTGTAGAAGCTTAGGAAACCAAGAGTCGGGCACCAGGAGGAATCATCAGCAGAAGGCCATGCTTGCAGGAAGGATGCCTGTGGGCGGGAGCCAACTGTTTCCTCCGTTGTTTTCCTCCCTATGGTGAACTTATGAAGATTGTATCTGCCCTCAGTATTTTTTTTTTTTTTACTACTGAGGGTAATTTATTTTAAAAACAAATATGATTTTTTTTTTTTAGTTAAGTAGATTAAAGCCTCTTAAATGAGTAACTGAATAAAATGAAATAAGGATCAATATTTTGTGTGTCTATGTGTGTCTATCCACACAGTGTAATTCTATTAGCAAAGTGGAGAAATACAAATACATACATATATATATATGTGTGTGTGTGTGTGTGTATATATATACACACACATATGCATATACACACACATATATAATATTTTGGGGGGAGGCTTGGGAGAGGTACTCGGGGTGCGTTTGATTCTCTTATCAGAATACAGTAACAGTAATTAGTAGCTGATAATTGATTTATCTACTGTGCCAGGAACTCTTTCAAACCTTTTACATGTCATATCTTATTGAATCCACATAAGAAACGTATGAAAAATAAGTGTAATTTTTTCTTTTCTAGGAACAAGGCCACAGAAGCACACACAGAGAGAGTGATTAATTGCTAGTTAAGAGGTAAAGTCAGGAGTGGAACTGAGAAGCTGCTCAGAATATGAAGCCCTACTGGCCAACTCTCTTGAACATCACTTCTCTTCTCTTTGTAAGAGGAAGTTTGGCCGGAGCTAAGAGTGATAAAGTGACCAGGATCTGACCCCTGAGAAGTGCTATGTGTCCTTTCTGAGTTGTATGATTCAAGAAAGGGAAGGAACATGCACTCCACAACTTTTCAACCTGACACCGGAAAGTTATCCCCAAACTAGGGCCCAGCCTGTAGGCTAAGAAACTTCTTTCATGTACAAAAAGAATTCGAGCAGGAGCCTTAAGTTGGAAATGAAAGCAACATTTATTAAACAGCAGGCCAGCTACCCCTTACAGTAGCAGCTAACATTGCTGGCTAACACTATTTATGGCTATCCTTGATTATATGCTAAATAAGGAGTGGAATATTCACAGGTTTGGGGGAAGGACAGAGATTTCTAAAAATTTGGACCCCCTCCTCTTTTCTTTACTTTTTAAAAATTTATGCACCTACACCTTTATTACACCACTTAGGATAACTTCTGGGGTTTGTCAGTGGGACTGTAAACTGATACGGTGGTGCTCAGAGGTGTTTCTTTAGTCTGCTAATCCATTATAAGCGAGGTGATGAGCTTGCATCATTCACATGGCCATCTGGCTCCTTCTCATCTTAAGCACTTTCTTTACTGTATCCTGCTTTTCTGTTTTTGCAGAGACCTTGGTGCAGGTCTAGCAGCTTTTTAATGAGTTGACCTGCCTACTTCCTGTATCAATTTCCTGCTGTCTGAAAGGTGGATGAGCTGCATTACTTCTCTTGGATTATAATGTAGAAACCATGTATGTAGACGGGCAGAGGAAAAAAATAAAACATGTCAGGTCCCTAAAAACTGTGGAACTACATTATATCAGTCCTGGACAGTTAAACTTTTAGATGAGAGAAACACAAGTTCTATCTTGCTTGAGCCATGTTTGTTTGGAACTTTTCCTTACACATCCCAATTTATAGCCTAATTAATCCAGAAAAGCAGAATAACACTTTGGAAGAAGCACTGAACTGGACATCAAGAGCCTGGAAAGGCAGACAGCGCACTTAGGTAAAGAAAAAAACATGACTGTAGACAAACTATAAGATTACAGGTCAAATTGGTGAGTTAGACGTGATACAACTCCAAGGAGAAGGTCTTCTCTGCTTACAAAATGTTATGAAGTAATTTAAAATAAGAATAACACCATCATTTAATAAATTTTCTTATTTTAATAGATTATGCTTTCTGTATATATTAGCTGTTAAGTATATCATCTTTTTTGTTTATGCAAATTTGATTCTGTTTCTGCAAAACTAAATGTATATACTTTCAAATTTCCTTACAAATCCACTAATAAAATTAAACATAGTTTATAATTATTGTCACTCAGACCAAAAAGCTCTTCATTTTCAAGTTGCCTTTTTAGACTTAAGTATTTTTTGTGTTTTAAATACACAGATTGAGGGTAACAATCTGTAAGTTTATAATCCTGTCAAGGACAAGGCCCGATGAATGTTTAGGTCACTGCTGTAATGAATGTCACTCTATGCGAAGTGACATTCTTTGTATATTGTAAAAATTCCACATGTATTTATTGAAGGAGATATATGCATGGATACATGTATGGATCCATGCATACATCTTCTTGACTATGACAGAAAATTAACATCAATTGTTGATGAAACCTATCCACGGTGAAAGTTCTTTGGGTAATTGATCCTAACATCTAACACCCATTTCATTAAAAGAGAAGAGTTTCTAAAAATAGAACCACCATTTGATAGCATCCCATATAGCAATCCCAATACATGGTATCCACTCAAAGGTAAAGAAATCATAACAAAAATACCTGCCCTCATATGTTTAATATAGCACTATTCATAATTGCAAATATATGGAATCAATGTAAGTGTCCATCAGTTGGTAACTGCATAAAGAAGATTTTGTATGCACATGTCATGAGTACTCCTCAACTATAAAAAGGAATGGAGTAATGTGTATATAATGTCTTTTGCAGAAATGTAGATGACGCTGGAGGCCATTATCTTTTTTTTTTTTTTTTTTGAGACGGAGCCTCAAGCTGTCCCCCTGGGTAGAGTGCCATGGCATCACAGCTCATAGCAACCTCTGACTCCTGGGCTCAAGCGAGTCTCCTGCCTCTGCCTCCCAAGTAGCTGGGACCACAGGCGCCCACCACAATGCCCGGCCATTTTTTGGTTGTAGCCATCATTGTTGTTTGGTGGGCCCGGGCTGGGGATTCGAACCTGCCACCTTAGGTGTATGTGGCTGGTGCCTTAGCCGATTGAGCCCCAGGTGCCGAGCCTGGAGGCCATTATCTTAAGGGAAACAAGTCAGACACAGAACGACAAGTACTGCCTGTGTTCTGACCTATATGTGGGGGCTAAATAACATGTACACGTGGATCTAGAGAGCAGAATGCTAAACATTAGAGATTCTGAAGGGCAAAGATGTGGGACGGAGGGTGGATAAGAAGTGACTTCCCTGGTACATGTGATGCATGTAATGTGGGTGACGGACAGCCTAAAAACCCTGACTTCACTCCTCCACAGTCTAGGCAGGTTACATAATTATACTGATGCCCCACGAATGTATGCAAATAAAAAAGGCTTTAAAGTTAAGATTCTATTTTTATCTTATGTAATTTTTAATTTGATATTTTTCTCTATTCTTAAAAGGATTAGGAATTCTTGCTAATCCCTGTATCTTTTGCCTCACTTCTCTAAGTTTTCTAAATTATTCTCTTTCCTTTATCCACCACTCAGGATACGAAGCCCATATAGTTACTGTGTTATATTGAATGATGCTGGCTCAGTTGGACTCACAGACAAGTCCTACATGAAGAATCTGCTTCTACTGTGGGCTCATTTCTGTTCCCACAGCCAAGCTAAACTGTGATACTCTGTCAAAGTTCGTCCTTCTAAACAAAGGGAGGATTAGGATGGTCCTAAGACCTTTTAGTACTCAGACAAGTAAAGGGAGGGACACTACATACACATGCCTCTTATATTCCGTGTGTGTTGTTCATTAAATGTTTTATATCAGAAACATGGAAGAACCAATTTGGGAAAGAAAAATCTTTCTATGTGATATGTGTATTTTATTAGTGCACAACATTTTTCCAAACTAGAATTGTTTTCCTTAATGTTCTGGAAATGGTGAGTTTGACTCCTGTTTCCAGCCTATCATCTGAGACTCAGAGTAACTCTTTCAACAGCTGTGAAGCAGTAAATGAAATATTGACTGAGTTACTTATCATTTAATTTGCAATGATTTCAGTGCTTCTCAAGTGCTAGGCCAGGCACAGGGTGTAATTCAATTGTATCATTTCTTGTCATATGAGGATGTAAGACTACACCTCACAGTTAACTGGGACGCAGAAAGGTTAATGCAGGTTTTGAAAACTAATTAGTCAATAAATGTCATGTCACCTCCAGTTAGTTACTCAGCATTTTCTTGCCTACCATTTTTTTTTTTGGCATTTTCATTAAAATTCAGTATGAAATATTTCATGGGCACTTTCCATGGACAGGGAACTTTTATGGACACTTCCTAATTGGTTAATGGATTTCCCAGATTTATATATTTTATCAGTAGAATGTGATAGTTAGGGAGTAGTCTATGTTAATATTCCCTGGAAGTTTTAACAAATGTGTATTGTTCATGTCTGTCTGTGTTATTTTCATACCTAATTTAAAAATATTTCTTTTAAGCAAAAATTTTAGGGTCCTAAATTCCAGACTAGAGCATCTAATTCTTCAATCAGTCTTAGTTAATAACTTCTATGTAAAAGTTCTAATAGCCCCTATATTAACTCTATTTCTTTTTACAGAGATAAACTATATAACTTTATTAAAAAGGGTTGACCTGATTTATAAACAAAATTCTTAATTTAATTTTATTGCAATTTTAACTTTTAAAATAGGAAGACAGATGAAATTAATAGTCCAAGAAATACTTAGTAAATCCATGTAAATCACCAGGTCTGGAACACAACCGTGATGCTTATCAGAGAATAGGTGAAAAAAATAATCACCTTTTACCTTATCAAAGAGAGGCTATCTAGTGCTCCAAACTCAAGTTACATGCACTACCATGCCAGTTATTTAAAGAAGAAAATTTCAATACATTCATCTACTCAGTTGTTCATTAAGATTTCAGACATCATTCTTTTCCATTTTTCTTACTAATGCCCAATTTATTGTCATAGCCCACTGGTTTTAGCAATATTGGGACATACTGCCACTTCTCTTTGTTTTTATGGCCACTGCTTTAATCAAAGTCTCCATAGTATCTCCTCAGGATAATTTTAGTAGCCTTAGTGGGCTACCCACGCTTTCCTTATCTTCTCAAATTCATTTTTCATCCATTAATTAGACTTTGCTATTGAAAACATACAGCGGATCATGTTAGCCTCCTATCATCAAAATGTTACCCTAATATGTAAAATGTAATCCAAGTTTTTTGCTACACTAATCCATTTCCCTGTAGCTGTGAAATTGTCCTATCTATGATTTATGCCTGAATACCTTGGCTGTTTTTTGGCTCCTTAAATATATTAGTGTTTTGTGTTTGTGTTTGTTTTTTATACCTCAGAACCCGTGTTGTTTCATATGCTATAATGCTCCCTCTTCTTGCCTTAATATTGGCAACTATTACTCATTCTTCAAATCTTATCTGAAATTTTTTATTTTCTTGGAAATTTCTTCCCCGACTCCCATCATCTAAAATAATCTCTCAACCATTCTTATTTTGTTTTGTATTGACTGTCTTTGCACAGATACATTTTGTCTTCAGGTGTGCATTGGTTTATTTCCCTTTTAAAGCCTGTCATTTCGCCATCCTCTAAATTCCACAAAGAAATGTTTATGCAGTTCATGCAGGGGCTAGCACAGATATGTATTTGATGTTCTAATATAATTGATTTTCTACAATACAAGCATATTTTCCTAGGTTAGTATTATTATTATTTTTTTTTGAGACTAAAGGGATTGGAAGTAGAGTGTAAAAACTGAGAATTCTTGAAATAATTGGTGATTTATATGTGTATATCTTTGACGATGTCTTCTCTGTTTTATAAAGTTAATAATTATACTTAAACTCAGTTCAACTTCCCAAAATACTACCAGAAAACTTGTTAATGATTTGTTACTTTGAAACTAATTTATAACTTTCATAGGAATGTTATAACCTAATTATAGCCTTAGAATATGGGACGGGGGGTGCGAGAAGGGAGGGGAAAGGGGTGGATGGGGGGAGCGAGGGTGATGGGTGGGGTCACCTCTATGGTTTAGCCTACAGTGGTACAAGTGAATCTTTCTAAAAGCAGAGTATGAATGTCTTAACTCAATAACTAAGAAAATGACATGAAGGCTATGTTAACCAGTTTGATGAGAGTATTTCAAAATGTATACGAAAACACCACACTATACCCCATGATTGCCTTAATGCACACAGCTATCATTTAATAAAAAGAAAAGAAAAGCTGAATAAATTAACCTTTATTGCATTTAGGGAAAATCCCGTGGCTGAGTATTAGCAGTACCTTAGAAGCTGGAGGACAAACGGGTATTTACACAGTTTGGAAGCAGCACTTGGCATAAAGTGGGTGTTTCAAGGCAGGTGACTGATTAGCACTGGGAACTTTAAGACAAAATAGTTTAGGACTGGTGTACATAGCAAAGCAAAAGTTTTGGAAAAAGGATTTTGGCAAGTCAATTATTTATGCTAACTAACTGATGACTAACGTGAGCAGAATGCTGTCTTTAATGAATAGATCGGCAGGAATTGCCTAAAACAGTGTACAATTATTTATTATTTTACAATTGTAATTTTCTCAGGCAAAACTTTTCTGTAATAAACAAGTCAGTCTTGTTAACACAGATGATTTCAGTGCTATAAGCTGTGGCATGTTTTGGGGGTGGGGACTGGTATAGTAATTCCACAGAACAATAATACTCTACAAGATTATTTTACTGCATCTTTTGAAAGAGAAATGAAAAAGAAATAGCAGTTGCCAAATTCATTTCAATAATGGGTGAATAGAATGAGAGAAAGAGGAATTTACTAGCATGTATTTTCAAAGTTAGGCTACTCTTTCTCAAAGATTGTTTGAAAAATATTACTTTTAAAGAAGCTTCAAAATACCATGTTAGCTTCTGTCTTGTCATTAAATAAATTGGAAAACACTGAGTTAAATAATATTCCCCACTCCCTTCACATTCAAGTATGTCATGAGTTCCCATTGGAAGGATAAAGCAACAAAATTATGCCAAATTTATTTGACCGAGGTATTCCTACATGGTGGAGGGTCTCCTGGGACCAGGGAATAGTGGCATGCACTTTATAAAACAGTTATTATAAATTCATAGAATTATATAATGTTAAGAACTTATATATTCATCCTTACATTGCTTTTAGCTTAAAATCCCTGTATGAATTAAAATATGTTAACAAGAAATATATGGACTCATATATCAGAATATAAGAATATTTTACAAAGAAACAGATATGGTGGCAACTCACGCCTATACTCCTAGCATTTTGGGAATCTGAGCCAGATAGATTGATTGAGCTCAGGAGTTTGAGACTGGCTTGAGCAAGAATAAGAGCCCATCTCTACTAAAAATAGAAAAAATAGCCTAGCATTGTGGCAGGTGCCTATAGTACCAGCTACTTGGGAAGCTGAGGTAAAAGGATCACTTGACCCCAAGAGTTTGAAGTTACTGTGATCTATGAGGCCATGGCACTCTACCCAGGATGACAGAGTGAGACTGTCTCAAACAAACAAGCAAACAAACAAACAATATTTTACAGAGATACTTGATGATCATTGAGGGAACATATAGAATATCTAGTTTTAAATAGCTGTTTTATTTTGCCTATTTATTGTACCCTGAATTTGGTGCTATATAAGTTGATTCTTTGTCATCATACAGCAAAAAGTATATTGGATGTGAATGAGATTTTCAAATGTATCATATTTTCAAGGAAATTTTGTCAGTATATAAAGAGATAATATTAGTTTTGCATATGGAAAAGGTTGGGTTGGCCATGTCTTTAGAATATTTGACACTGAGCCCGTCTGAAATGTGCTAGCACTGCCTTGTCTGTGGAGCCTGGTTTCGGTTAAGTATAATACCCTTGCCCTTCACTTTACTCATGGATAAATTGAATGATGTAGGCATTCTCTGAGAATAAAATTAAAGTAGCTAACATATGAAAATCCTTGAAACAAGGCTTTGAAAATTCAAACAACAAATGCTAACTGACATGACTAAAAATTGAAAGATGTTTAAAAAGTTAACTTTTAACTTTCCCCATTTTGTCCAGCACATTTGTATGTGTATTTTATTTGAAGCATATTCCATTGGTCAAAGTCCATGCTATTTTCAAAACATCCTACTGCATGTTATTTACAAAACTTGACGGAGGTTGATGCAGGTGGTAAAAAGTAAACAACGCATTTTATTCTTGTAGTTCACTTGAATTCTCAAAGCTTCATAAATCCCAGACACTATAAAGGTAATAAGCTATTTATGCTTCTATCCAGCTGCAGGCTGGGCTTTTCAGAGCATATTCTTTCCTGAATGATTGCAGCTGGGCACAAGATGATGACTGAAGGTAAGGGTCCTTATCAGTGGCACCCTTCCTCCCCGGCAGCCTTTTGATTAAGTTGCTGAGGTTCAAACACCGTCTATAATTGTGTTCTTGTAACTGAAGATAGATGACCAAATTTGTCATGAGGCTGAAGAGTTATTAATTCAACTTGTGCTCATAAGTTCCGATGCCACATTAACAAAAAACGAAAAACGTTCTACCTCTGCTAGTTGAGAGAGGGTGTAAAGGGAATAGGAAATGGGAGAACCAAGTCCCAGGCAAGAAATGAGGTGGTTTCCTTTGCCAGTGAGCAGCTGCTAGGCAGAAAGAGGGAGGAAAAAAAGAGAGAGAGAGAGAACACGCATGCCCTGGGTGAAATTAATATAAATCTACAGTTATACCCAGATGGTGTGATTTCACAACTTCGACTTTATAACACTCAGTTTGGTGGTAAAATGGTCAATTTCAGTACCGGATCATACTTGTAAATTCTTTAGCAAAGTGTCATATTTTTCATGTAAATACTTTCAAAGCAAAACTTATTTTTAGCATCAACTATAGGAAAAAAGTCATGAGTATCCTATTTTGGAGTCGCTTATGTAACTGTTTTCTATGAGAGCTGAAAAAGTAAAAGAAATGAAAAGAAACAGTCAAAGATGTGGATAAGGAACGTTCAGTTAATATGATTGAATTTGTTTGAAGCTTAGACAAAATCCTCTGTGAATGCTTTGAAAATTTGACTTGGGTTTCAAATGTGATGCCTTAAAGATGTGGCCAGTCACAGATGTTTAATTCCTCAAGCTATGTAAGTGTTCACTGGGTGTCATCTACCCTGACAGATCCTAGTAAGATGGCTGCAAGCACCATGAGGTTCTGTTTTATGTGAAAGACAGAAAAACATCAAATAAAACAATGATATGTTATTGCTGAATGAGCAAAAGGCTATGAGATTAAAAGTGCCAGAGGATTGGGTTTATGGTGCTTTTATAGAAGGCAGTGACATGTCATCAATAGGGTAACATTTGAGCACAGACCTCAAGTGATTGAGCAAGTGACAAGATGTTGGCTTGTTTTAATATGGATTTTATTCAATACAAAATAGGCATATTAAAGTGAAGTAACCATCTTCATCACTATTCCTATGGTGAATGTGAGTGGTGCTGGGCATGTTGGAATTAGACAGATAGGTTTGGAACAATCTAATCCTAACACTGGAAATAAGAGTAGGTTCATTTCCAACTAGGCAACCAAACTTATATGAACCAAACTCAATGAAAGAGGAATGAAGTAATCTAAGGAGACAAAATCACCATGGTCTATTAAAGGTATAAGATTGACTTCCATATGCTAGATATATGCATATTTTATTCATAAATACTACTGGATCAGTCAGGTTCTCCAGAGAAATGATTACCACTATGGTATGTGTGTGTGAGGGTGAGAATATTTTTAAAGAGTTGATCCACAGGATACAGGATTCTGGGGACTGGCCAGGCTTCTGTAGGGCAGGCCCTCAGACTGGAAGCTCAGGCAGGAGCAGATGCATTATTCTAAGGCAGAATTTCTTCTTCTACAGGAAACCTTAGTTTTTGCTTGTAAGGCTTTAACCAAGTGAATGGCCTACCCCCTTTATCAAAGGTAATCTTAAAGTCAACTGATTGTAGAATTAACCACACCTACAAAATACCTTAATAGCGACACCTTGATTAGTGTTTGACTAAAAACCGGGGCAATATCGCTTGGCCAGATTGACAGATAACACTAACTATTCCATTATTTCAAAGAGATTAGTCTCTTTACCAGAGACAAGTGTTTTTGATTAGTAATGTGTGGCGATTTTGCAATGGTATGTTCATGTACATGATGTGTTTTAATATGGAATTTAATCAATACTAAATAGACAAAGGGAAGTAACCATCTCCATCAGTAATGAATCAGTAATGAATTTGTCAGTAATGAATAATATCTAGAGTAATATCTAGTTGCCATACTTCACAGCTACTGAGCATCATGTTACTATCATGTGAGAAAATAGGAAAACGATTCTGAACAGCCTTTTAGACCATTCTTAAAGAGAACAAAGTAAGTTGTTAGCGTACATGGGCATCAATACTGTAAATTATATATTTTAATTTGTACACAGAAAAATAAATGTGTGACGCACACACATTCCAATGATTTAAAAATCTCTCTCCATGAGAAATGCTACAAATTTGCTTTGGGTAGAGAGTATTTTGGACAAATTTCTATTAAGTTGTATGCTTAACTCTCAGGAGAGCACTTACCTTGAGAGAAGAAAAATGGAGAGTAGTCAACAAATTTCTAGAACCTGTAAGACAAATTATTGAAAGCAAAGTAGCATACTCTCTGATATAATTTAATGTGCTCTGATAACCAATATGTAAATCATTAATAGCAATGTATAGCTGTCTGTAAAATAAATTGATCATTATGACAGTATATTCAGCAGATTCATCTTGGGTAGCAAGAGTATTACTTTTGTAGATCTGTCTCTTTGGGTTTTTTTACTTTGGTTGTCAGGCTGTGTCTGTAGTGGTATGAATTTGAGAAGTAAGAGCTGGGAGGCATTTTGTTTATCATTTCTAAATATAAAATCAAAGTAGAGATAGAGGTTTCTATTAGTTTCTTTTAAATTTTGGAGTTGAATGGCTATGAGGACTGCCAAATTCCTAATAAGATTCAATTGTCATTGAATATATTTTAAAGAGAGTAAGCATAAAAATTGTTAGATTTCTTGTTTGTATGATTAATAAACTGTAACAAAAATTTGTCCAAATTTTATGTTTTAGTACTGTGCAACATTTATCCAGTGTTTAGATACAGAGGAAATCAAGGACTGGGGGAATCTGCTTACATGGTAGTAGCCAACAGGAGTTACATAATTGTATTTGCATTTTTAAAACACATTGGGAAAGAGACTGTAAATCTAGAATCAGGAATACTTCAAAAGGATATTTTAGGGCAGGAAGTGAGAAGTTGGAGAGGCAAGTATACTTCTAGTGATGCAACTATTTAGTGGTATCTTCACCGCGGTAGTGGATATATGTGAGTTAAAATTATACAGACCTAAATATACATATACCTACATGAGATAATAATACTGAGAGAACATAAATAGGATCCATGGATTGGATCCATGCAGTCAATATCCTGGTTGTAATACACTGTAACTTTGCAAATTGTTATCAAAGGAAACACTGAGGGGAAGTGTACACAGAAACTCCAACCATTGTTTCTTAAAGCTACCGACAACTTTGCAATTATCACAATGGAGATTTCAATTTAAAATCAAAGACAGGACTTGGTAATTGATGAGCTATTAATGCAACAGAAATGAAAAATTTACACTAGCGCTCAGGTGGAGGATGACACTTTGGACAAGGTCATTGGTGTTCGTGGGGGCCATTCATTGGCCAGTTAAATTAATAACTACTATTGGACTCCTTTTCTTTGATGACTTTTTCTCTGATTAATCTCTAATTTTCTGATTATTTAAAGGTGTCTGTTGTGTAGTAAACTCTCATGAAATTAGAAGCAACTTCCTGGAATAATAGCATTAATCACTTTCCCACATTATTGACATTTAGATTGAGATCATCAACAGTAAAATGAGTCAACAGTAGATCTTATACAAGGACACAGTTACAGAAACATACTACACCTTTTAGAGCATACACTACAGAGGTAACCTTGTAGATATTTATATCATGTGATGTGAGTTGATATTCAGAATATTTGCTCCATGTCCTGAGTGGATTCTCAAGATTTGTTTTAGTTTGTTAAGGCATGTTTTAGTTAGTTTGTTAACCAAAATATACACACAGTCAGAATACCTCTAATTCCTTTTCAAATCAAAGACTACATGTGTTTTAATGCACTATGATATTTAGAAGTAATTTATATACAATATTATAATTTTTATTTCTTAGATTTTTTTATAGCATCCACCTACCCGTAGCCATTGAGAGATGAAAGCATCAACTGAATGGAAAGGATATGTGATATGTTGGCTCCCTAATTGATTTTCTTAGACTGCGAGGATTCCAAGTAAATTGCCACCAAATAGACATAGTTATTTTTGTACCCTCTATTTGTGTTCTTATCACTGTTATGTAGTGTATTTAGAAATGAACATGAATTCCTGTTTCTCACTTATAATAATAATGCATTCTCTAAAGGCTGTCATCAAATGCTTCTGGGTTAGAGGAGAAATTAAAATCATGTATTTGAAAAATACACTTTTATTTTAAATTTTTTCCTGTGACATTAGAAAACAGACTGATTTGTTTTCTCAATCTTAACTCTTCACATATTTTGTTGACATGTATGAAAATTTTTTGTAAAGCACTATTTCCATATTCTTCCTAACATCTATTGAACTCTGAGATTAGAGAGATTTGAGTTTGTAACCTTTCAATTTTCTTTATCTTAACATAAAACTAACCAAAGTTGTTTCCTCTATTTTATTAAGCTTCTTACCAAAATTAAACACTTACCTTTTTTCTTCAATGAAAGAGCCTGCATTTTGTGGCAAGGTCTTTGTAGAATATTAGCATTGATTTTGATTTATATAAATTTTAATATTCTTTAATCTATATACTTGATATTTAATGTTTACATTAATGCTTTCTCTAGGTCTTCTTTATTTTTTCCATTCCTGATAATCCTCTAAAGCAATACATTTTTTATCCAACTTTATATTAAAACGTAGCTGCTTTAAGAAGTTTCAGTTTTAAAAAGCAATCTTTTCGAGGGTTCTCCATACTTCCTTCCAAAAGATGTTATTAGTTTGCAGTCCTATCAGTGATGTAAATGTGTTCCTTTCTCTCCACATCCACACCAGCATCTGCAGTTTTGAGATTTTGTGATGTGGGCCATTCTTGCTGGGGTTAGATGATATCTCAGGATGGTTTTGATTTGCATTTCTCTAATAATTAGGAATGATGAGCATTTTTTCATGTGTTTGTTAGCCGTTCATCTGTCTTCTTTAGAGAAGATTCTATTCATCTCTCTTGCCCATTGACATATGGGATTGTTGTCTTTTTTCATGTGGATTAATTTGAGTTTTCTATAGATTGTAGTTATCAAGCTTTTGTCTGATCCAAAATATGCAGATATCCTTTCCCTTTGTGTAGGTTGTCTGCTTTGGTTGTCGTCTCCTTAAGCTAGACCTCCCATTTGATCCTGTAATCCCATTACTGGGATCCACCCAGAAGGAAAAAAAAATCCTTTTACCATAAGGATGCTTGCACTAGACTGTTTATTGCAGCTCAATTTACAATTGTCAAAATGTGGAAACAGCCTAAATGCCCACCAACCCAGGAATGGATTAACAAGCTATGGTATATGTATACCATGGAATACTATTCAGCCATTAAAAAAGATAGAAATGTTACATCCTTTGTGTTAACCTACATGGTAGTGGAACACATTATTCTTAGTAAAGCATCCCAAAAATGGAGAAGCATGAATCCTATGTACTCAATTTTGATATGAGGACAATTAATAAACTAGTAAATGGTGGGGGATAGGGGAAGGGGAGATCAGAGAGAGAGAGAAGACGGATGGACAGGGGTAGGGGAAAGGAAGAGCAGAGAGAGAGAAGTAAGAAATTAACATCATCTTAACTGAGTGAGAGTCTTGGCATTGACACACTTTTCGGGGGCAAGACACAATTATAAGAGGGACTTTACCTAAGAAATGCAATCAGTATAACCTGATTTCTTGTACCCTCAATGAATCCCCAACAATAAAATAAAAAAATTCACATGCTATTTAATATTAACAAAAACACAGTCTAAAACACTGAAATTACACAGCAATGTGTAGGTTTGAGGTCACTATACTGATGATCCAGGATTCTCTCATAGTAATGTTTTTAGATTATTCTTGGATATAAATACAAAAATTAAAAAAAAATCTTGGACAATGTGTGCTGTTTAGAAAAAAAAAAAGCAGTCTTTTCTTTTCTTTTTTTTTTTTGAGACAGAGTCTCACTCTGTCACCCAGGGTAGAGTGCTGTGACGTCATAGCTCACAGCAACTTCAAAATCTTAGGTTCAAGCTATCCTCCTGCCTAAGCCTCCTGAGTAACTGAAACTACAGGAGCTTTTGCCACAAAGCCTGGCTACTTTTTCTATTTTTAGTGGATGTGGGGTCTCACTCTTGCTCAGGCTGGTCTTGGACTCCTAAGGTCAGGTGATCCACCTGCCTCAGCCTCCCAGAGTGCTGGGATTACAGGTATGAGTCACCACACCCAGCTTTAAAAAGCATACTTATATTCTTACATTTTTAACAATTTCGAAGTGAAATTTACTGAATAGTAAAAATAATTTAAGGTTTCAACTACCTTATAATACTTTCATTAAGAATTACAAATATGAGTTATAATGATCTGTGGTTATTCATGCTGTTAATTACAAGCATAATTTTTCTATCATGGTTGTATTTTCTTTTATATCTAGTTTTACCCTACACATTGACCCTTCCTTTATCTCCTTTTCAAAAAAATTCAGATATAAAGCTAGTTTATCTTAGCTTTGACTTTTGCCTTCCTTACCACAGATTTTTTTTCAACAGATAATTGCATACATTATATTTTCTCAATTTTTTTCTCTGAACATCCCTACTTAATCTGGAAGACTTATTTTGATTTCTTTTCTCTCATTCTTTCCCAATAATATATTCCCAACTTAATTGAGTGTGAAGTGTAATGTAGGCTTAGGATTTATGTGATAACTAGCGCTTCCTCTATTTTGGAGAGGAAAGTCATCTCATTTTATCAGCTATTTTTCTCCTAGATATAATCATCTGGTTAAGGGGACTAGTAGCATAATCTCAAACTTCCCTCAATCTGTTTACTAACACTGAACACTGTAATAGTTAAGCAGTTATGATTTTACTTTCAGTTAGAAAAGCTCATCTTGTTCTTTGTTTTCTGAGCTTATTGGTTATTTTTTCTTTTAAATTTCTTCCTCTTTCAGGAAAAAACAGCAAAGAAAGCATGCCAAAAATTTCAACTAAAAGAACAGGAGATCAAAAACAATAATGAATTCATTTGAATCTCTACTTCTTCATCATGGTGTAGTAATTAATAATTTATTTAGTTTTCCACAATTAGTTTCTTATGTATGAAGCATACAGTTTATTCCCTGCTTGCTTTGATGCAGCAAAGAAATACAGAAATAAGGGTGCACCAGTTACAGAAAGCTCAAAATGTTTATTCAAGGATTTGGGACATATATTTTTTGAGAGTTAGTTCTAATAGATAGCACATGCGTCTGTGCATCTTGTAGGCAGAGGCTCTGGTGCCATTTTTTCTCATCTATATTCTCAAGATGGTGAACTGCCTTGGAAGTTAGAGGTAGTGTATCCCAGTTGATCAGGAGAAAACAGATTTGTTTACAGTTCAGTATAGTAAAGGCAACGTCTCTGTCTGGGTCAAAGAGAGGGCAGTTTGCTTTCAGCCCTTATAAAAGCTAGAGTTCCTTGCTATGATGCCAACTCTTTGTATACACAGAATTGTCCTAACCTTAACTCCACACCTCCTCTCTTGATCTTAGGGAACAAAGAGGACCCATGAAATGAGAATGTCATGCTACTTGCTAAACCTGAGTAAAAAGTCTTTTGTTTCTGACCCAGGAGTCTCGTGTCTGATGGCAGCATCTATAAATCTATCTGTGTCAGCCTAACTTATAAACTCTCAAGAAGAGTGAAATCTAGGTCTTTCGTCGTCCACAGCAATCTGATGTGAAATGGTGGGCAACAGAGATCTTTATTGATTAAAGTAAATGACAGGATTATTCAGAATCCCTAAAACATTTCAGAGGTAGTATAAACATTTGGGAGTTTTCTATATATATTAAGAGAAGAAAACATAGAAAGTATCACTCTGTACTAAAGTGTATGTACTGTTCCAGATGAGGGCCAAAGACATGTACGTGTGGAACTTTAACATTGATGAGGTCCATGCGCATGACCTTGGGGTGGCTGTGGATATACATGGTAAGCTTAGGAAATCCGGAAAGTGAACATAAACTATAATTTCTACAAATCACATAGGGCTGATACTATTTGTTATGAGAGAAAGTAACCATGGAAGTAGAAAAGAAAATAATAAAGAATGATACTGTAGATGTTGGAGGTTGAAAAGTTTCTAAAATGATTGGTGATATAACCCAAATTCAGAGGTCAAATTTCAGCAAGACTAAATACAGCCCTTTGCATTGATTACCTGGAGAAAACTAGAAATATTCCAGGATCCCCTTTGTTTGAGAAGGAAGGGTAGAAGCCTGAATGTAATTGACTGAAGAATAGATAGTACAAGTAATATTTTTTGAAAAGATAAATTCTTGATTTATTTAATTTATTAATTAATGAAGGATCTAGGAAGAAGATACAACTATTTCAAAGGAGATTTCAAAGGATCATACTAGAATGCTTAAATGTATCTCCAAACCAATGCCAAACTGGTCCATATTCATCAAATAATAATCAAGTAGGTTGACAAGAGACACAATTTGCATTTCTATTAGTATTCTACAATTTACAGAGTTGTGAAATAGCTCACAAACAGTGAAAGACAGAGACAAATTTTAAGGATCCAGTAGAAAGAACCACATAGTAATTCTTTTTTCATTTCCCATTTTTCCCATGATTTGCTTATGATAGTATATAAAGAAACAATGAAAGTGAGTACAGAAAAAAAAATGGATATTTGAGACTAATTTTTACAATATTTTATAGTAGAAAAGATTCTGAATCAGGAGTAAGGGAATGACCAACTAGATAATTATATGATTTGGGAATTTAATTTACTTAGAGCCAGAATTTTTATCAATAAGAAGGGAAGTGTGAAGGAAAGCTTAGCTGTGCTCAAACTTTTCTTTTCAACTGAAACTGGTTGTCTTTTCTTTTGGCAGGTGAAAGCGTCCTATTAATTCTGACACAGAACATAAAGAGGGCTATTCTGTTTGAAATGGAGGTAGAAACCCTGGCATACCCTTCCAGAACTCCTTTACCTGCAGAGCGCTGAGGCATTTTTCCGAACCCAGATTTTAAATTCTTATATAATTTTAAGGGTGGAACACATTTCTGCACATCAGATAATATTTCATATAGTTTTGCCTGAACTAAACTTGCTCATAGATATTAAAGTTATGTTCAAAATTTAGATTTATTTTATTGTTGCATTATTTTATTTTGCTGTATAACACTGCCTATGGTTATATGCAACAAACTATAATATATACAGGAATGAAATATAATTTGAAATATGTGGAATCATATCTATATAAAGTAACAACATACTACATACTACAATCCCATCTAAATAACAACATACTTTAACATGAAAGAATATGAAATTAAAATGAGCTTAAACGTATTTTAATTGTTCTGTTTATCATTTTATTAAGTCCTCACTTCATAGTAGAAAAAAAGTTTTATGGGCATAATTTTTTATTTGATTATATGTGTTGGAATGTATATTAATTGGCATAGTCTATTTTAAAATGCAGTTCCTTGTATACTATTTATATTTTATAATCATAGGAGGTAGTAATTGAGAAAGATCATTATAGAATTAGTGAGGAATTGAGGAATAAGATAGGAAATGTTTAGAAAAGGTAGCTTTTGAGGGGATTCATTTTTTTTTTTTTTTGAGATGGAGCCTCAAGCTATTCCCCTGGGTACAGTGCCATGGCATGGTACAGCTCACAGCAACCTCTAACTCCTGGGCTCAAGTGAGTCTCCTGCCTCTGCCTCCCAAGTAGCTGGGACCACAGGTGCCCTCCACAATGCCCAGCTATTTATTTTTTTTTGGTTGCAGCCATCATTGTTGTTTGGCGGGTTCGGGGGCTGGATTCGAACCTGCCACCTTAGGTGTATTGGGCTGGCGCCTTAGCCACTTGAGCCATAGGCGCCGAGCAAGGAATAATTTTCTTATGTGACTGAGATACCAAAAAAGGGGAGCAATTTCATTTGTATGGTGCTCAGTAATAAATATTATCAATCTGTGTTTTTAGAGCACATCCAAATAGGAAACTGGAGCTTTCAGGAAATAACCAAATTTCCTGTCCTGTTCACTGGTCCCCCCACCCCAGCAGTGCACTGTTTATTTTGCAATGAAATTCCTACTGAGTTTAATTGAACTTTGTAGGTTTAAATGCCTGTTTCCCTACAAAGATAACATACTACTTTGAATTCCTGCTGTGATGATGACTATGTACCTTAACTTTAATTGAACAAGATACTATATAAAATTCTGCACCCATGAAAGTGCAGAAAGATGAGCCAGACAAAGAAAGCCCTTGACCCTTAGGGTGCCCACACTGTCATGAAGAAGACATTCAACTAACCACACTATCGAGAAAAGGCAGATGATGACGCGCTCTCTGATAGAGGAACATAATGCTTTGTGGGTATAGAGACAGAGGTTAATTCTGACTTGGGCAGTGGAGAGATTTCTTTAACCTGTATGTTGTCACTGGAACTATGGGAAGGTGGTGGTTCTACAGGTGACATAAAGTATACAAGAGGTAGGTCCAACTGGGAAGGAAGACACTGAGTTCAGTTTGGTGTTTGTAGGATGGAAGGGACTTCATGACATCCAGGCGGCAATGTTTCACAGGCTAGAGCTCAGCAAAGAGGCTGGGGCCAGGAGGTTTGGGAGTGAATAAGTTTATTAAAGGAGATATAAATCACAAAGGAAAGGACTCCTTTAGGTAGAACTAATCCTTTAGGTAGAACATTATGTATTCTCTTTCATGTTTTGTAAAAATGGTAGAAGTGTTCTGAATAGTTTTGAGTAGATTAAATTATCAAGGCTGTAAAAATTTATATCCAGGGCAGTGCCTGTGGCCCAGTGAGTAGGGCACTGGCCCCATACACCAAGGGTGGCAGGTTAGAACCTGGCCCCGGCCAACCTGCAACAAAAAATAACCAGGTGACTGTAGTTCCAGCTACTTGGGAGACTGAGGCAAGAGAATAACCTAAGCCCAAGAGCTGGAGGTTGCTGTGAGCTGTGACGCCACAGCACTCTAGCAAAGGCAACAAAGTGAGACTCTGTTTGTGTTCATTATTTGTGGATGGACAGTAACCTCTCCACACCCCCAGGACAGTAATCTACTGCAAGATCTGGGTCCTGATGTGCCCCTTGTGTCCTGCCTTTGTGTTTTTGCCCCTGAGGCTCTCTGTGCCCGGTATTCTTCCCACAATTGTCTTCCAAGCAATATTCCTCAGACTTCAGGGTTCCTGGATTATCACCTTCTTTATAAAGCCTGTACTGATTCTTACTACTCTCTGCTGAGTATACCGAAGTATTATTTTTTTAGACAAAGTCTCATTCTGTTGCCCTGGGTTGAGTGCCATGGAGTCATACCTCATAGCAACCTCAAACTCTTGGGCTCAAGTGATCCTCTTGTCTCGGCCTCTTGAGTAGTTAGGACTATAGGCACTTGCTACAACACCTGGCTAGTTTTAGTAGAAACAGGGTCTCACTCTTGCTCTGGCTGGTCTCAAACTCCTCAGTTCAGGTGATTCACCTGCCTCAGTCTCCCAGAGCACTAGGATTATAGGTATAAGCCACTGTGCCCGCCCTAGTGAGGAAAACTTAATATTATTTTGTTTATGTATCTGGCTCTCCTTTACTATAGGTTTCCTGAAGGCAGAGGCGAGGTCTAATTCCTAAGTGTGTTTCCATGCTTTCATTGCATTCATGCAAAATACTGTTGAATTTCTAAATGAGTAACTGAATGATTATGACATTACAAAAGTCTAGACAGCTCATAGATCATGTTAAGAGCCAGATATGGAGGGACACAAACTTGGGGGCACATGGTGTACATGGGGGTTTTTAAATATTACAAGATATGAAAAATTCAGATTTACCTTCACTCAACACTCCAGCAGACACAATCTCCCCAGGGGGTGAGCCATGGTACCAGTACTTCAATGTAGTGGCTATGCTGTGTGCAGCCAGAATGCCTCCAAATTGTTTTCCTGTGGCAGTCCAGTTTTTAAGAACTGCCACAGATTCTTTGTTTACCCACTCACTGCAAGGAGAGAAAGAAACAATTTTACAATGAAGAGAGGTGTAGAAATGAAAAAGGAGGTTTCCTGGGTCAATGAAACTAAATATAAGGAATCATATCCTCAAACAAAACAGGCCAATAACTTCTTGTGCCCTTTCTTCACATGTTTTCAATCTCTAAAAAAAGTCAATGTGAAAATAATGAAATGTAGCCAGAGGAATCCCAAAATATCAAATTAAAAACATGATAATATGTATGTATGTATATGGAACACAGGAAAGTGATCAAAAGTGCAGGAGCAATTACTTCCACTACAAAGAACTTATACTATGTAGATGCAATCTTGGAACCAGTGGCATCCTTCATTTTAAATAAAATAATTTCATTAAATATTGAATTATAGGTAAGGTATCCCTTATCCGAAACACTTGGGACCAGAAGTGTTTGAGACATTTTTGGATTTTGGAATATTTTCCCATATATGATGAGATATCTTGGGGATGGAACTCAGGCCTAAGCACAAAACTCACTTGTGTTTCATAGACAAGGTTGGATAATTAAGTTTGCAAACTCATCCTAGAAAAAGTGCTATATACCTCATTGACACTACTATCGTCATCTCTGAAGTAGTCCCCTTGGGAAGGTATACACCGACGCAGTACCTACTCAGCCTTTTGAAGCAATCTGGGGACTCTTTTTCTGGAGTAGCCATCAGAGTTGTCATCATATGAGGTCTGACAATTAAGTTTATGAACTCATCCTAGAAAAAGGGCTACATTCCTCATCACTGAATATCACTATGGTTACCTCTGAAGTACTCCCCTTGGTCATTTGGTGACCATAGTGATATTCAGCAATGAGGTATGTAGCACTTTACATAGGACGAGTTTACAAACTTAACTGTAAGACCTTATATACCCTATATACATGTCCTGAAGGTAATTTTATACAATATTTTAAAAGGATTTTGTGCATAAAACAAAGTTTGTATGAACTGATCCATTAGAAAGCAAAAGTGTCAGGTATGGAATTTTCCATCTGTGGTGTCATGTTGGCCCTACAAATGGTTTGGCTTTGAGAGTAGTTTGGATTTTTGGATGAGGGATGCTTAACCTGTATTCACACTAAGAACCGGAGAAATAAACATGGTTTTATGTTCTGAAATCTAAACCCAGGGACTAGTTCACTGGATTAGAGCAGGTACACAGCTCCACACGGCACTGGCCCTGTCCAGGCAGTGAATGTAGGGGTATCATGCTTCAGGGAGGTGAACCTGGGACACATCATTTCCAGGCATGGATAAAGTTCCTGTGTTCTGAGGAAGAAAAAGAAAAGTGAGGGCCACTGAAAAGGAAATGCTGCAACTGGGAAAGTGCTGGGAAGTTTGGGAAAATGCTTCGAAGATGCTCCTGCTGGATTCTCCTCTGCCTCCTGTGATGCTAGTGTTTCCTGCAGCAGGCATAGCTCTGAGTGCTTTACCCGGATTCCATCTTCCCAGTGACCATAGAGTAAGCCCCTTACTCTGTTATCATTTCCACTTTGCAGATAAAAAAAACCTGAAGCATACAGAGGCTAACGTCTTTAAAGTCACACAGCTGTAAGTGGTGAGGTGAGCATCCCAACCCAGGGATTCTGCCCCCCTGGGACTGAGCACCCAGCATGGCCTGGGCATGCTCACCATCTTATTTCCTTTTCTGAGAAAATGTTTCAACTAATTTCAACTTGGATACATAGCTCTGTCTTTATGTTAAATAAGACTCTCTTTACATATACTTGCTTTAGCAACAACCTTTGGAATAAATATAGAAATTCATAATTTCAAAATCAAATAAATTGGGAGTGGGAACTAATTAGTTGATATTCTATGGAATTTTCGGTTTCTTCAATAGAGAGCAAGAACAAATACGAGTGTGAACAATGCGAGTTATTTTTGTTCAAACATAAGATGATTTAAAAGATTATAACCATCATACATTTATTTAACATTGCTATTCTACTTCACTTCAAATTATACTGTACCTGTCAAAAATCAAGTCTAAGACAGGGCGAGAATATTGACAAGGTCCCCAAATGGCACTCTCATATCTGTAAACCTTTGTTTTTCTCAGATCAATGTAGTTATTTCCACTGATATTACCCCAAACTATCACATCTTTAATGTCTGTAAAGAATAGAAATAAAAAATAATCTCACTTTGGGAAAAAAAATGATAAGAAGAAGTTAACTGGTGACTCCATACTGAACCTCATAGTCAAAGCATTCTATAATAGACATACTCTTATTTGACAACATGAATGTTAACTTTCTTTGCATCGTTTTTATTATTATTGCTTAATATTTCAATGCAGCAGCTGTCTGATTTCTTTTCTGAATGCATTTATCTTTGTTTGTTCTTTACGAGGTTTTTGTTTCTAGTCCTTTTCTTAAACATTGTTATTGTTATTAATAATAATAATCTTAATAACGTACATTGACATAAAAAATGACCTGAAGCCTATTTTTTGTCATGTGTTTGGTTGTTTTAGGCCTTTATAAAGTGAATGTATATTTACTGAAGGGACCTCCGAGGCCAGGGTAGACTCCCACCTCATGAAACAGACCACCTGCTGGGAGACTTTTCAGGCAGGGATTTTCCGAGCACTAGCTGACTGACTACATTCCTGGGACTTCCTGGGTGCTTGTGGGCGCCCCTCTCCACATCCTGCTTCCCCAAACTCACGCCAGCTACCCCAACAGCTAAAACTCATCCCCTGACCCTGCTCACTCCCTGCTCAGAATTTCCCTTGCTAAACAACAGACCCCTTGCACAACCCACTCCCTGCTCGGAACGCTCAGGGAAATTTTCCGTTGCTTAAACAGACCAGTGACCTTACCCCCTGCCCTTCCCCTGATCAGAATCTCCCTTGTTCAAACAATCACCAACCCCCACACCCATCCGGTTGTGGTTTTCAGCTTTAAAAGAAGCCTGTAACAGCCGTTCAGGGTCCTTCTTCCGAGCGGCTGAGGGACCCTGACGCGTCAGCAATAAACTCGCCTCTTGCTTTTGCATCGACCCGAGTCTGGTGATTGTTCCTTGGGGGCGGCTATCGTGGCTGGACCCCATTTGGGGTCCAACATTTACATTTCTTAAAACTGCACAAAACATGTGGACCACCTCCCTGACCATCGGGGTTTGGTGATTGCTCACAATGCTCTATGAACGATATGGCTATCTGATTAAATTCAAGGAAAAGTCCCTTGAAAGAAACTGCCACTGAAAAATATATCACCGGTGTTTGTTGTAACTTTATTTATTTTGCTTGAGAGAGAGAACTTTTAATCTACTTTGATTTTGACATGGAGCCCATGATTCTAGACTGGAATAGAAATTAGGGCCAATCACTTAACCCTCTAGGTTGAGTTTTATCTCCTGCAAAATGAGGATGTTGGAAGAAGAGGATCCTGAGTTAATGATTAAGAATTGTACCCTACCTTGAGGCACTTTGGGGTTTGAGGTTTAGCAAAAAACAAATGTGCGGAAATCCTTACAACATTCTGGGGGTGGTGGGGAGTGGATAAGGAAACAAAGACTATGCAAAGTGATTCGTGCTAAGAGGAAAACTAGAAGACAGGGCTTAGAGAGAAATAGGGATTGGTATTCATTACGATTCTAAAATTGTGGATTTTCTAGGACTCTTGTATGAAGAGTGCAAATAAGTCATTTTACTTATTTACTTATTAACTTATTTATTTGTTAAAAAACTTAATTTCCTTGTAAGGCCAGACCACTTTCTATTGGGAAGATTAAATTCTTTCCTATCTCTATGTGATAAGATTGCTTTGTCTTTAAATAACAGAACATCCTATTGACTTAGCTTCATTACAGGGACTTTTCTCAGACAACAAATCTGGTAGGCAGAGGCCTGTGCTGGTTCAGCAGCTCCAGGATGTGACGCCTGTGGCCCTCCCCTCATGGTTCTAAGATGGCTGCAGCAGCTCCAAATATCATACTCTCACACAGTTGTGTCAGAGTCAGGCAACAGGGAAAGGAATAGGGGCAGAGGCTTCCTCTTTTTTGCCTTTTTTCTTTTCAAAAGGGGAAATATTCTTCCCAGGCCAGGGAACCCCAAGTAGACTGCATCACTCAGGCACTCCTGCCTGCAAAAGAGACTGGGAAAATGAGTGAACGTTTGAACTCCTATAGTAGAAGAGACAACCTAGGGGAGAAGGGAGTGGGGAAAAGATTTTGAGTAGTCGCTGCCATCATCCCCTGAGATGCCTTCCCTCATCAAAATGACTCATGAAGTAGGAATCAGAATAGCTCCTCCACCACTCAACTCTTAGAAGGGCTAATCATGTGCTCTTGGCTTGCACGTTGTAGGAGGGAAGGGGATGGTAGTCAGGATTTGGAGCTATTGGGATGCCACATGGGGAAAAGAATTCCCCAGTTCCAAGAAAGCATAGGCTTTCCTTCAGGCTTCCTTCTCAGTCTATAGAAACCTATATTCTTATTGGGTCTCATTTTTCTTAACTGCTTTAAAGCCCTTAATAGCTCTGAACACCCTAAATTATACTATTGAAAATTATATTGGACATTTGCTGTTTTTATTCCCTGCCAGCTTTAATTCCTCCTTCTTTTTTTTTCTTTAACATCATCCTGTTTTTTCTTTAAATAACTACTTTCCCAATTGCAGTCTCTATGTTTGGGGTGAGGCTGTCCTCATCAATAAGCATGAGACCCAGATTTCCACCCTCCGGGCTTGCACTTACTGATTCAGAGACAGGCCTGTGCTCCAAGCCTGGCTGATGAGTCTGTGCAAGCATATACATCTGGGGGTGCCAGGGGCAACTTTGCCACTTCTTAGAGCCTGCCTAAGAAGGAAATCAACACTGAGGAGAGCAGAGGGCCAGGCCAAGAGAGAGCAGGGGCGAGTCCTCCCATCCTCATTTGAGCCCTAGTATCCAGCTCTGCCTGACATAAGAACCACCTCCTGTACTTTTCAGTACAGAAAAGAGTGCTCTGTTTGACATTAGTTGAGTTGACTATCACTTGGAACAGCAGTCCTGGCCGACCCAACACACATGGTCTAAGAAACAGGTTTATATGTGAATCACCCATAGGAGATAATCTTGAACCCTGCTTTTCTGAAAAGGTTTTCTAGCCTGTTGGCATCTGGAATGATTCCCCAATGATTTTTGTGGTAGTTTTTCTCTTTCACACCATTTTTTCATCTCTGTTCTTATTGTTGCTGGGTTTCTCCTTGCTGCTCCATGACAGTTTTACTTAGGCTACTGACCCTTTAATGTCTCTCTTTCCTTTCCCCAACTTTTCTCTTCACATGACTGTTGGCTTTGAGTTGAGTGCAGCCTAGACTTTTGGCACTTGCAGAACCCCAAGAGAGCAGCTTTCTGGTTAATGGCTCCTGGACCCCAGACCTACCCACACACAAACCTTGCTTTAAATTCTGTATCACTGTCTCTTTCTGCAGTGATACACTTGTCATCAGTGTATTATAGACCTTTCATGACAAGTCAGTGTCTACCCATGTAAGGTTCATGACAGAGATGAAATAGTTAGAAAATGTTATTATTTCCTATCAAATAATTTTAGCATCAATCTGATTGAGTTCCGTACTGACCCTGAGGGTAAGACACTAAAGATAAGTATGCAAGAATGAGAGAAGTTATGTTTTCTTTGGCTTCAAAGCCAAAAAAAAAAAAACCAACATAAGATCTCTGGCTATAACAGTTCACAGAAGTCTCTGATGTGGAGCATTCTAGACTCAGAGGCAAGTCTAGACAGCAAAGTCTTCCCAGTTTTACTGGGAAACTATCTTGCACCTCCTCTCATTCTCAATGGACACTGTTGTACCTGCTCCATCTAAGGGCACAAGTAGCCACAAGCATGTAAAATGTGATCTTCCTTTTTAAACACAACACTCCATTTCTCTGATCCAGTCTCATCTTCATACAATTCTGATGTCTGCCAGTTCAAAGATTAATAGGGGCAGAAACTGATCAGATACCATAATCTTATTGATAAGTTTAACATCCTTGCATCATCTTACTGAATCTTCATATCAATGTTAGAAGACAGGTGCTGTTAATGTCTCCATTTTACAGATGTGGCAACTGAGGCACAGTAAAGCAAATGATTGCTGAAGGTCACACAGATTGACCAAGTAGGGCAGAGACCCTTGGATGGAGCCCTGATCTTTTTTTGAAACAACTGACTGATCAATGATAAGAGTCCATTAACCGATCAACTTAATGGACTCTTATTATGGAAACAAAAGGAATGTTAGGTGTTAAATTATTACTTGGATAATATAGATCTTATTATGCTAAATATTTGTTTATTAATTTTTATCATGTTGGAAAAATTCAGTCATAAAAGCTGGTTTAAAAAAATGTCAACGGTAGTGAAATCAAAGGGGCAGTCTTCGTATCTGCTCTGTACTTCTATTCCCCATCCTCAGAATGACCCCAGAGGGTACAGTGTTCCTCCCAGCTGCTTGGAAATCAAAACCAAAACACAAACAGAAAGAGGAGCTGACTCACATGAAGGAGTTGTTTTCATTTTTCTGGCCAGCAAGGCTTTGGCCTGACCTTCCACCCCCAGTGCCACGGTGATAATATTGTGTGCGAGGTTTGGGGCATATTTCACAAGCAAAGCCGTTTTCAGATTCACAAAGCTTTTTCCTCCCACGATAACTCTCACGGAGTCATGAGCGTTTTTCTCCAGCATGTAGCCGAATTGCTGGCACAGGGGAACCTTGCTCCGGAGACATTCCTCCAAAGAGTACACATCCCGGTCGGTGCAGTCGTCCAGCACGATGACCAGGTGGGCCTCGTGGAAGGCCTCCTCCACCTTCGTGCAGAGGGAGATACTGTGCAGGACCGGCGACGCCAGGTCCTGGGCCTCCATCACCAGGCATCTGAGCCTGTTTTCTGTCCGCGGATTGTCCAACAGAGTGATGCTGATTGCCGTGTCCATCCCGAACACTTCCCCGCTGGTCAATATGGGAAGCAGGTTGTAGCAGGCGGAAGCAGACGCACTGATGAAAATGAAAAGCTGGGTTATGAAAGGTTCAATCCTTGGTATCTTGCAAGGCTTTATTCTTAATAGATATCGCCACATGGGCGTTAACAGGGTGATTTAATATTTTCAATAAGCATATACACACAGGCACTGACATGTTTAAGGCTAGAAATCAAAAGTACAACAAAAAATTCTCATTACTAACCCTTTACTCTGATGGTCTGAGAACCATCCTAAGGTAGGAAATGTACCTCTTTATAGGTTTTTTAAATGAAATAGAATTTCCAATATGCATAAAGCACAATTTCAAAGAACTATATCATAAATTAACTCATTTACATCTCGTAAGTTTTAGGTAACTATACATCTCTTTCAAAAATTTTTTTACATTCTTATCTACAAATTAATGGCATTTTCTTTTTGGGGGGAGAAGGACTAATTTTTCCTAATTTTTCCAAAGAAAAATCCTTGGGATGATGGCTGTGCTCCACACAGGGGCGGTACTGTGCACCTGGAACCCCAATTCAGCAAGTGTCTGGGGCCTTTCCAGCTGCCACTGTCAACTGTGAGCTGATGTAAGCAGAACTGACATGACGACCCCCTACAGGAAGTTCAGAAATGCATCCGGGCATAACATATGGGGTCCAAGGGGGATTTCACCGATTTTCTTACCATTTTAACCCTTTGAAAAATATCTAAAGATGTATTATTTATTCATAAGAAATCGTTTTTAAATGGGTCTCTACATCAGGACACATATATGTGTAGTGAGAAGGACAGTGTGAGAGACAGACTGAGGGGTGTGGAAAGGAGAGGAGGACAGAGAGAGAGCAAGAGAGACAGAGAGATGGCGCAGAGATGGGAAGTGGGGCAGAGAGAGTGAGAGAGAGAGAGAGAGAGAGAGAAAGAGGGAGGATGACAACAAAGACTTCATGGGCCCCAGACTGGGAGCAGAGAGGAGTGAAGAGCAGCAAACAAAAGAAGGAGAAAGTAAAAAGGAGCAAGGTGAGGGAAATGGGGGCTACAGGAAGGGATGGATGCGCAGCACAGAAAGCCCTAACAAGTAGGAAAGAGCAAGAGGTTATGCAAAGTGGCCATGCTATAGAGTTGCTTTTAGATTAAGCATGTTTTTTTTTTGGCCGGGGCTGGGTTTGAACCCACCACCTCCAGCATATGGGGCTGGCGCCCTACCCTTTTGAGCCACATGTGTGTTTTTAAAACCTAAAGCTCCTTCACTACTTATATTAAAAGAGATACACACACACACACACACCCCTATACATATAAGTGTATATACACACAAGTCTCCAACCTGCCATTCAGGTACTCTCCCATCAAGGAATTAATGCTGTCACACTGTCCTTGCTAAACATACAAAGCCAATCTCATGGATCCTGGGGTTTGACTATCCCACCTGGTGATCCAGACGTTCAAGGGGCTGATGAGACCTTTCAGGGTATTTTCCTCCTGCTCTTTTTCTATATGTGCCCCCAGGTTCTCCTGAGCAATTACCATCATCATCTCAGTCGTCATGCTAGAGGTGATACCGTAGTAAAGCTAAATATTACAAGAGAGGACGTCAACACCAGAGAATAGCCAACTAGCTGACAATAGCTGTCATGGAAAGTTTTTGTTTAAAGTCAAAAATAGAATAAAAAGAGATGAGAGACTATCTCAGAAAGCAAGACATTTGAAAAATAACATAATGTAAGAAAACAATCATTGTTTGAACAGATAAATCACGTTAGCTTCTATACCTGGGCATGTTCTAGGAACTCATTATACCCTCCCAGAAGCAAACCCTTCCCTCCACGATCCAACAGCTCTCTCCAGATGATGGGAGAATTCTTGTGACTCCACTTATTCTTTGTACACACATTTTCCAGCCACTCCTGTTGAAAGATAACCCAGATTAAGTCATATATTAAATCTGCCTGAGGATTAAATTTAATACTTTAGAAGCCAAATGCCAAAGTGGTAGGTTGTGTTCAATGCTACCATGTATACATGGTTCCCTTATGCAGTAAACATAAATATAGAAAGTCGTGATGAGTTAGTAACACATGAATCAAATTAGAAAGAATGTTCTTCAAATTCATTGATAAAGTCAAGATTTTGAAAGTTGTTCATTTTGCTGAGGAGAACTGGAATGCAAGTGTTCAGCTTGAAGAGAGGCCAGGTGCTCCGGTTCAACTGATTTAAAACAAAATTTTAACTGATTTTTCCCTATTCGTGTTATATATAAGATATTACAGCCTTAGGGTCATAAAAATTTGACACTGCTTTTCAAATCTGTGGGTATAGACTGAATTAATGAAATAAAAATTATCTGGAGATTTCTGAGAATATTTATAGAAAAAAGTTCAAATTATCGTTATCTGGTTTGTGTAGACCAGGGCTTCCAATGACAAGATTTGAGCAGAAAGTACATGCTATCATGTCATTGGAGGCATGTATGGTGAGGCCACCTCACAAATAAAATCTTAGAAACTAAGATTTTAGTCCTTGCTGATCTTGAAGATTTCCCTGTCTTTATCAAAGACAAACAGTGCTGCAGTGAGGGGTCCACTATGCTCCTCTCGACACAGCACAGCCTGGCCACTGAAGTGCGGGGCCTATGGAGGAACTTCCCCAAAGGACTCTTAACACCATGCAGACACGTTGGTGTCCTGGCAAGAGCTGAGGGGACATAGATAGGATTGGCCCCCAGAGTACTGAATCAAGAGTGGAACATAAAGTTAGACAAGGGAAGACTTACCAGTATGAACCACTCTTCTGCAATTCAAGAGCATGTACCCTGGCAGATGCCTCAGAAGCTAGTGACAACATGTGGCTAGACTGGCTCTTAGAAACTTGGAAAAAGTGATTAAATAAAATTAAATGAAAATAAAATAAAATACAGAACTGCCATGGCAGACAACATGAGAAGGGATCAAAGGCTTGTGGATATAGTACAGGGGAGGGTGGAGAGCCTACTCGTCAGTCAGGTTCTGTAGAAGGGCCTAGAGCAGCGGTTCTCAACCCACAGCAACTATATTAAAGGAAGGTTCTGTAGAAGGGCCTAGAGCAGCGGGTCACAACCCACAGCAACTATATTAAAGGAAGGTTGAGAACCACTGGCCTACAGGATACTACATTCACCAAAGTGACAAGGGTCCCAGTGTGGCCATCCATTCTAGGCCAAGGCTATTAAAAGACATGCTGTTATATACCTGGCATCCCTGACAACTGGGATGAGAAAATCCTGAAATAATAGAGGCCAGGGCACAGTGACCATCAGAGAACATCTAAACCCCAGCAGAGATCACTTAGTTGAAGGCTGGACTGGCAGAGTGAGGGGAATGTGTAATGGCAGAGAAGAAAGGTGATGAGTGTCAGTGTGCAGTGGAGACTGTAGTTTTTTTTGACTATCCTTCCTCCTGTAAAGTTTTCCCAGGGAAAGATGCCAACCAGACTCCTGGAGGAGTGGTTACCAGATGGTGTGAACCTATTACAGGGCACATGTGGATCCAAAAGGCACAGAGGGTGAACTGTCGCAAATGCTGTCGTGTACAGCCCAGATTCCCCCCTTCACAGCGAGGCACCCTCAGCCACCAGGTGTAAGGCTGCTGATGACTCAGGGTTGACTCGCTTCTCTCTCCAGGAATTGGCCTCAGCCAAAGAGAATTGCTTTGAGTAAGGTTAAGTCTGTTCCCCAGGGTCAGTCTGCAACCCATGACTGGGTTGAGGTGAGAGTACAGAAGCTCAGCTACCTTGCTTCGATTTGGGATATCCCTGAAAAGCCACCCAGCTGGAGAGTTCCCTGCATGAGGGGCTAAGCCCTCTGCTGCAGCCCCTGTGCCTGACCCTGCTGTCCTCATTCCTTCTTGGGATTTCTCCTCAAGAGTGCATCCCAGTAAAGCCCCTTTACCAAAGTCTCCATCTCGAAGCCTGTTTCCGGACATATGCAGTCCCAAAGAAGGGTATTTTTAATAAACAGGTCCCTCAGTTCATTATAAAGCAATATGAAGGAAATGAAAAGTCGGCAAGTGCAGTACAAGCCACCTAGATTGTTGAAGGGGACAGTCAAATCTATTCCACTTATTGGCTAGGGTCTCATTAGTTCTACTAGGTACTAGAAAAAAATATAAACAATGGTTTGAGACTGATAAGTCCAGACTCATTTTAATCAACTTCAAATATCAGTAGTACATGAACATTCATTACTAGATGGTGATCTGATATACTAGCTAAAATTGAATCAAATTAAAACACATTTTTATTCATATGTGAGCTTAATAAACTATAAAGGCTTCTTACCTCCCAAACCTCAGGATGTTGTGTAATTTTATGTATCTTAAAATCAGGAAGATTCTTTTGTAAATAGTCAGCCAGAAGTTCTGCTTTAGCATAATACGGACAATCTGCTTTACCTGAAAGAGTTCAAATAAGCAACGTTTTCGTTCATCATACAGAAATTATGTTGTTTAAGTATTTTCCATGTAATTATGGAATTAATCATAGTTATGATATAGTTTTATAATATGAAGTTATAGTATAAACTGCCGTGATATAAACTTGTTTTTATTACATTGATAAAAGTGAAATAGATTTCATAGAGCAGAATGTCAAAAAACGTGAAAAGGGAAAACAAATGCTCCTGAATATGCTCCTTCCCAGTGCTGTGCTAGACCTCGTTTCGGGAGGCTGCTGACTACTGTGAATGAACTACTCACTAGTAGCCAGTGGAAGGTAAAGTGTGAAGCAAGGAATGGTGGTAAAATCACTTATGGATTTGATATGTGTGGAAGGGAGTTGTGGGGAGGGAGAGAGGAGGGTCTGGGATAACGTCTCTGGGTTGGGTAGATAATCCTCACCTCATTGGAGAGAAATCGTGGATGAGAAGTTCAATTTTAGACAAGTGCAGTTGTAGGTGACAGTAATATATCTAAGTGGACATGACCAGAAGGCAGCTGGATATAAGATTCGGAGGGGCAGGTACCATGGAAGGGTTTCAGATACCTGTTTTGCAGCCATCAACACCCAAGAAGTTAAAGCCAACAGAGTGGATAGGACTGGGTGTCTGATAGAACAGGGGACACATAGGCCAAGGGCAGAGTGTCTCTGTGGCATTCTCCCTAAGTAACTCTCAATCACCAGCTTCTTAACCTCATGGGCAACTCTAAGCCAAAACTCCCTTTTGGCCTCTCCCATGTATAAGCTTCCCTTCCTAGTTTAAATCCATAGTTCATCACTTCAAACCATTCTATGACTCACATCTTGAATTATCTTGCCCCACTATTATTATGGAAATAGAGTGGTAAAAGCCCTTCACCCTGGATGAACCCAATTACCTTCTTTTTTAGTGCCTAGGTCCTATCTGCTAGGATCCTCCCTGGAGAAACATGGTAGAGCCAAACAGAGGGGTGTCATTATAAATTTATGGTCACCGGCCTTAATTGCCCCTCAACTCTGTGTGGCGATCCTCTGTTTCCTTTATCAGCACTCTCTTATGTTCTCCACAATGACTATTCCAAACTTTGGCCTCTTCCTCTAAGTCTTCCCCCTCCCCAACATTTCCTTGTACTATCCGAAGACAATAGACAACCTTGCTTTCTATCTTATAAAAACTAAACCAAACCAAGCAAAAAGACTTTGGTTGGGAAAACCCTCAACCTCCTGTTCTCATGCTACATGCCCATCTGCATTTGGAGTCATCCTTTTCCTTCTTTCTCCTCTTCGTTGGAAGAGAAATCCTATCTTTTCTCTAGGTCTAATCCCACCGCTTATGCTCTGAATTCCACCCTCTTTTGCCTTCTCAATAACCTTGCTCAAGGAATTAGCACCTCTTTCTAAAATCTTGTCTCTGTTTCTAATGACACTTTTCCACCATCATGTTTAAATATGCTTATTATGTTTCTCCTGTCCTTAAAAACAAAAGCCCATAGCCCCTCTAGCTACTGCCTTTCATGTGTCCTTTTTGGTAAAAACTTCTTCAGAGAGTTCACTGTACTCGACACTCTTAGTTCTTCACTTCCATTTATTTTCTACCTACTGCAATTTAGCTTATCCCATAATTCTTTAGGTCCCCAAAGACCTCCATGACACTAAATCCAATGAATCCTTTTTGATCCTTTTCTTGTTGACCCTTGGCAGCATTTGCCACTGCTGCCCTTTTACCCTTTTGAAAAACCCATTGTGATGCAGCATTCTGTAGGTTTTCCTACTCTCTGGCCACTCCTTTCTAGACTTTGTAGGTTTCTATCCTTTATCAACCCATTAAAAGGAAGACTGAGAGGCATCTTCTCTTCATACTCTGTGTATTCCTCCTGGCCAATTTCTTACACTTTCTTAGTTTCAGGTTACAATCTGTATTTTCAGCTCAGATATATCTGCTTATCTAACCCTTACATCTCCTTTTAAATGACTCATAATGATTCAGTAGGTCTGTGATGGACTTTGTCACCACTACCACACCAAATATGTTCCTTCTTCTATGTTTTTTATGTCAATCTCCCCAGTTATCTTAGAGTATTAAGAGTAACCAGAATGTCAGTCCCACACACACTTCTGCTTATTCTCCCTATTCCCAATGACTCCTAAATTATGCAGTTATCCAAACCACTTTGTGGGAATAATTTTTAATTCTTTCTTATCCCTTATTTGTTCTCCTCTATCTAATTAGACATCCACTTGTACAGATTATGCCTTTCTAGCATCTCTCCAATCCACTCATTTCTCTCCATCACCATTGTCTACCATGCTAGGCCCAGCCATCATTTCCTTCCTGAAGTATAGCACCAGCCTCCTAACCGGTCACTTGGCACTCAGTCCTTTTCTCCCACACTACAGACATAACACTCAGATGAAATGCAAGCTTTACTATGTTTTCCCCTTCCAAAAACCTTTCCTTATTTTGGATTAAGTCTAAACTCTTGAATGTGGCTCACAATAATCAACATTATCTAACTCTGGCCTCATCTTATGACATTCTTTTCCTTGTACTCTAGTCCAACTAAACTTATTTCTATTTTCTGCTTATTTTATATTCTCAATTATTACTAAGCTAATTCTCCTTACTCTAACCTCCCCCCTTTTCTACTTACTCTCTGTTAAGTAACACTTTCTCCTCTTTCAGGCATCTGCTTAAAATCTCTGCCTCTGGGAGGCCCTTACCTGACTAAGTCAGGTCCCCTGCCACTATTTCCATAGATTTCTGCCCTGCCACTGTCATACATGCAACATTCTCTGTACATTTGTTTTCCACTCTTTCCAGGATAAAGTTACTCAGTGTTCAAAGATACTTTTCTGAATGACTAAAGAAGCAAAGAAAATAGATTCTAGGCTGATGGTGGGTGCCAGTTGTGTTCAATTGCATCAAAGAGGTCAAATACCACAAGCACAGAAGTGCTTTTGTAAAGTCACTGGTGACTTTGGTGAGGGCAGGTCCTGTTAGGAGGTAGAAGTAGAAGTCAAATTGGGGGAAACAAAGCACTGAGATAGAAGAACAGTCCACTCTTTTAAGTAACTTGCTGAGAAGGGGAGGAGGCAGGAGCAATAGACCTGCAGTAAAAGCCTCCTCAGAGGTTTCCTTGCCACCCTCAATCAGCATTTCCAATCCTTCCCCTCCGTAGTTGCCAAGAGGGGCTTCCTAAAATGCAAACCCATTAAGACTATTCTCCTGCTTACATTTTGTTAACACTCTTTGCTGCTTTCAACATCAATTTCTGACACTTTTGTTTGGGGGCATGTGAGGTGCAAAGATCTGAGTCCTGCTCCTGTTCTAGACCCAGGTCTTCTCATTCCCCCTATAACCAGATTCTCAATAAGGCTAGGGGAGTCCAGCCTGTGTGGCTTTGACTGGAACGGCCTCCCCAGCTCAGATCTTCACAACTCAGCTCCTATAACATCTCCCCTGTCCTCAGCCCTCAGTGAGTTTCTTGTTTCCTATCTCCAACACCCAGATTAGAAGTGTATTCTCCCAGTGGCCTGTGCACATCTCCTTTATTGTATTAATCACAGCCCGAGAACAGTATTTGTTTCTGTGCTTCTGTACCCCATGAGACTGAAAGCTCTTCGAAGGCAGAGATATCTCCCCAGTTGTATCCTCAGGGTCTGGCTGTGCTTGGGCATATGGTCACTGTCCAATAAGTATCTTTGAATAAATGCATAAGAAAGCGCCGAATAGTCTGTATAGAGGAGTTTCTCGAAAAGAAGCCAATTAAGAGCGTCATTGCCAAGAGGACAAGGCTTGTTGTTGCCACTTTGAGCGATCTGCTGGCAGACGCCGGGATCACTCACCTGCGATCACGAATTTAGCCATTGCCAAACCAAACGTAGAGACTAGAATCGCGGCGTCACGGTATCCAGGCAACCACGCCACCGCGGGTACAGCGCAGGCGCACTCCAAAGTCTCGCGCCCAGCCGAGGTTAGGTGTTTACAAAGTTAGGGCTTTAATTCGGTACGTGATCATGCATTGCTTTTATAAGCCGCTGTGATTTACCTCATTCCTATTCCTATATCCTGGAAAATTAGGCTTTCTCCTTGGTCGACTTTCTTCTTTTTGACTAAATCCTTCAGCAACCACCACAAACAAACCATTTTTGGCCTATGAAGGTATCCGTAAAATCTCGCGATATGCGGTACTCTCGGGGACGCTGTCATGGCGGCGCCTACGTAAGCCTCACTGTTCTGCTCTAAGGTGAGTGAAGGACCAGCTTAAGCAGAACGATTGGAAGTATCACACTTAGAGTTTTCACCCAGGGGAAGGTCTTGGGTAGGAGTTGCGGGGAATTAAGTTTAGGAGGTGGTTTAATGCTAGGCTGCTCAGGTACGAAAGGACAGGCTCCTGGTGAGGCTGACTAATTTTATCTTTCCCTTAAACGCAGGCCACGTGCATACATCACCTTCTTTTTCTTCTTCTTAGCAGTTCTACCTGTCCGGTTCCCTATTCTTAACAGTCCAGGTTGGGCCGCTGCAAAATCGTCATGTTGAAAATCATCTCTCACTGTTAATTCCTTTATTTTCATATTTGAAGACATCTGCCTAGCGATACTAGCAAAAGCCCTTACTACAGAGGTAGCTTTATGGAACGCTTTCCAACCAGAAATTCATTTAAAAAAAATCTCATTTATACAATGATTACTTACAAAGTAACCTGGCTTCTTTAAAACTACACATTGTAGTACAATTGGAGGAAGCCTGTATTTGTGAACTAGTTTTACCATTTTAAAATCTTTAATGACTCCATAGATTCCCATCGTCTCCTTTGTTAAATACATTTCATTTCTTTAAGTAAAAGTTTTGCTTAATTATTTTTTCCCCTTTTATTATCCCTTTCTCTACAGGAAAACGACAGGGTGTGTTCTTTTTCAGTAGTGGAAGTGATGTTTGTTTCATATCGACAACTTTAAAGCCATTTGGAAGCATTTCAGTGAATAGCAAAATGAATAACAAAGCAGGTTCCTTTTTGTGGAACCTCAGACAATTCAGTACTTTAGTTTCAACAAGCAGAACTGTGAAGCTAAATCCTTCAGGATTTTGCAGACCAGATTTTGTTTATTCAAACTGGAACCTAAGAAGCGGCCTCTTAAATGACTTTGGTAACAAAATTCAACCATCTAGATCGTCTGTTAGATATCTTTTTCAGGATGCATTCATTTTTAATTTGGGAGCTGATGGCTTTCAAACAAAGGGCAGAAGCATGGTAACAGTTTTTACAGTTGACAGACAACTTTGTCCTAGAAGACTGTCCTTTGACTCAAGTCGTTCTCTTGTCTCCATTGGTGCACACAGTAAAGGATTCAACAAAGTAAACTTTCATCATGAAGTCTCCAATGAAGATGTTCTCACCAATGAAACAAAACCAACCCCTATCAGCTACAGAAAACTGTCTCAAGAGTATAATTCCCTGAGTGATGTGTTGGATGCATTTTCAAAAGCGCCTACATTTCCAAGTAGTACCTATTTCACAGCAATGTGGACAATGGCCAAAAGGCTGTCTGCTGACCAGAAGCGTTGTGAAAAACAACTGATGTTTAGCCACCCTGCATTTAACCAGCTCTGTGAACATATAATGAGGGAAGCCAAAATTATGCACTATGACCACTTGTTGTTTAGTCTTCATGCTATAGTGAAGCTTGGGATCCCTCAGAACACTCTTCTTGTACAGACTTTGCTGAGGGTGATCCAGGTAAAATCAAAAAGAGATTTACATGTTTTTACTTGATTTAGACTATCTTGAAAGAATGAAGGGAAATAGATATGTAGCCTTCTTATAAGAATAGACTAATGTAATGGCACATATGTTGTATGATTTAGAGACCTTCACTAGGTAGGTTTTTTTCTTCCTTTTGCTATGAGAATTTATGAAAGCTTGCCCTATTTACCTTCTCGAGGGTTTAGTAGTAACGAAGAAGCTAAAATGAGGAGATGTATTATACATCTAGCATGATGTATAATACAAAGAAAGGTTGGATAGTTGAAGGAAACTGAGAAGGGAAGGGAAAGGGACTTAGTCCATGGTAGAGTTGGAATTCAAGCCTAGTGAGAAATGATGTGTGAGCATTGTAAGAGGATTGATAGTGAAAGGGTTAGTATTTCAAGCAGAGAGGATTGCATGCCCTGAAGTTCCAGAGGAAAAGTTCGCAAGTTTAGGGAGCTGAAAGTAGTTTGCTGTGGCTGAACTACATAATGATGGGGTTTTGTGTTTGAAGGGGTGGAGAGGAAATTGTGCACAAGCTGGTCAAGGTGGAGGGTTGAGGGAGAAGGGGCTTAGTGACAGGACAGGAGGCTAGAAGAATAGGAGCCAAATCATAAAGAACCTTTCATGCCTGGCTAAGGAGTTTGTATTTATCCTGTAGGGCCTACAGTATAGGCCAGGGGGGCAAATCTATGGCTGTGGAGCCACACGTGGCCTTCTGTATTCGTGAGTGTGGCCTTTTGACTGAATTCGAATTTTACAGAACAAATCCTTTTAATGAAAGGGATTTGTTCTTCAAAATTTAGATTTGGTCCCGGGTCCATACTTGGGGATCTGAAGGGCTATGTGTGACCTTAAGGCTGCAGGCAATGGGAATCCATTGAAGAATTTTGAACAGTGGGTTGACATGTTCAAATTTGTATTTTAGATCATTGAATGAGTGGAAAATGCATTGGAAGAAGGATGAAATTGGATGGAGGGAGCAATTTTTAGTTTATTTAATTTAAAACGAGATATTGGTGTCCTGCATAATGTCATTGGAATGGTGGTAGATGTGATAAAGGCAAGATTAGCTTGTTAATTAGTCACATTTTAAGAGTGGACACCTCAGACTTCTACACTCAATGATCATAATTAAATAATTTTTTAAAAGAAATTTCTTGGGAATAATCTCACATATATCCTATCTTGCTATAGAATTCTAGAATAAGGTTCATAATTATGTAACAGTTTTCAACTTTAACTTTTTACATTACTGAGATTTCCATATGTTCTCAACCGAGTTGAGTTATTATTTTGTGTACATATGCAAAGTTTAAACCACAGAATGGTCATGTTTATTTGGTAGACTGTCATTTAATTCCTTATATAGTCATTTAAAAGTGATTGTAAGTCACCTTACCTAGTCAGAGATGCTCTTTTCTAGATTTTGGAGGCATGTTCATATCAGCATAGCATGTGCGTTGGTGAGGTATGAGCAGTGGGATTTTGGAGTCAGAATATCTGTGGGTATGAATTGTCTCACTGACCTGTCAGAATGTTATAAAGACATTTTAGTTAGAGACGAAAGGACGGTTTACCATCAGTGAATTTGCCCTTCAAACACACAGTCAAGTGGCCTTTCCTTTCACAGCAGGAAATGCTCCTATGGGAATGAAACTTCATAATCTTTCCACCCTTATCCATTTATTATCAGTATCTGATTTTCATCTGAGACTGATTGGTTAGTCATGTAAGTTGAGCAAAAGACCATACCTCTTTCAGTCTAAGTTTCCTCCGCTGTGATTATGAAAACTCTCATGAGTTGTGTAGATTGTGATTAAATTATAAAGTACTAGGTAAGCTGTGTTGTTGCTATGTACTTTCCAAATTATGCCCACTGTTGTTTCTGGAATCTAAATTAGTGTCTTAACTAAAGAGACCTGAAGGAAGGATCTGTAGAGCCTGAGCTCCCCTTGAGACCCAAATAGTGGTATAGAATGTGGCAGGAAGTGTTACTCAGAAGATTCATAACTGAAGTTTTCAGCTTGATGATACCCAGGAAAGGATATAGGGAAACTGTAAGGACAGAGCCATCTAAGGATCCTTAGGAATGGACAAATTGCCCATTATACCAGTAGCTTTTATATTACTGCACTCAAACTCTTTTGTTTTCATCATGACCTTGGTTTCTAAGAAGAGGTTAAAAATAGGGCAGCGCCTGTGGCTCAAAGGAGTAGGGCACCGGCCCCATATACCAGAGGTGGTGGGTTCAAACCTGGCCCTGGCCAAAAACTGCAAAAAAAAAAAGAAGAGGTAAAAATGATGTTTAATAAAGGTTGTTTCATAAGCAGGGAAATAAAATCATTACCAACTGGATTTTCAAAGATAATAGTGAAAGTAAAAATATGTTGATGCCTAAAAGGATATGTATCAGTTATTTGGGAAATTCACTTAAGTATGACATCTTATTTCCCAAAGATGCTATTTCATTGTGGACTGACTATAGAAATTATTGGTTTGATACTTAATCCTTTTACTGAAAGCATCAGTTTGGTGATTTTGCTTCAGCTAATCACTTGTAGTGTTTTTTAATTTTAACAGGAACGTATCAATGAGTGTGATCAGAAATGTCTTTCAGTTCTGTCAGCTCTTTTAGGGGCAATGGAGCCATGCAAGAATGTGGATGTTCTTCGAGCAGGATTAAGGTGAGAACTCTCTTATGCCTTTTTATTTTTTTTGAGACAGAGTCTCAACTATTTCTCCCTCAGTAGAGTGTTGTAGTGTCACAGCTCACAGCAACCTCAAACTCTTGGGCTTAAGTGATTCTCTTGCCTTGGCCTCCCAAGTAGCTGGGACTACAGGCGTCCACCACAATGCCCAGCTATTTTTTTGTTGTTGTTGTAGTTGTCATTGTTGTTTAGCAGGCCCAGGCTGAGTTTGAACTCCCCTGGGGACGACACCCTAACCACTGAGATATGGGTACTGAATCTCTCTTATGCCTTCTTCATGTGGTTTTCTTTGTTCCTCTTGTATCTGAATTCAAACAAATGAGATGGAAATTGAACTGCTGGGTTTTTTTGTTTTTTTTTTTTGATGTGGTGGGTCGGGGGTTATAGCCTTTAATCCCTTATTAAAGTTAAAATCCTGACTCTGGGTGAGATAAAGCTGGAAATAATACTTCTTTTGGGGTCTCCCACGAAAAATATGAGTAACACTGGAATCGAAATTAATTTATCTTAAAACATAATACTGATATGAGCTGAGGGAGAACTGTGTATTTAATTCAGAATAGTTATTTGAACACTCTGTGGGGACGATATGACGCTTGTCCACCTTGAAAAGGAATTTATAAAATTGATGCATCTGATATAATATCATAGATCAGTGAGAATAATGCTCAATTCTCTTTTTCATTGAGTATGCATAGGTTATTTTCCTGTAATCTCCTGATGTGATTTGTTCATTAATAAAGACAGCACAGTAACATGGAGAGGAAAGACCTAGACTGGGTCTGGATCTTTCACTGACGACTTACATTCTTTTAAGCAGATTATTTCTGCTCAAGGTTATTTCTTTGGGATTCATAGTTTTGGCCTATATGAAGTAGGAGTTGGACCAATTGATTTTTTTTTTTTTTTTTAAGATTTCTCTTCTAGTGTGAAAACTCTAGGATTATAATATTTGTTGTGTTTGATGTTTGATGACAGAATATTAGTTGATCAGCATGTCTGGAAAATAAAACGTGTCTTCACTTTACAAGCTGTGATGAAATGTATTGGAAAAGATGCACCAGTAGCTCTTAAAAGGAAACTGGAGGTAAACCTGGATTTTCTCTTATGGATGATTTTTGAAAAAATTGTTTATTGTAATCCACTATCAATTCCTGAAGTTAATATTTTAGGGGAACATTGCTGTACCATTTGGCTTTAGTTTTGCTAACGTGGATTAATAGAAGTAGACATTTATCGGTATGTAAGTGGTTAAATATATTTAACTGTTTTTCTTAAACTTCATCTTTTTTACTTAAAAATAAAAGTTTAATCATTATTATTATTATTTTTGGCCACAAACAGTAAATCTAAGTTTGTTTTTCTTTAGATGAAAGCCTTGACTGAATTAGACCGATTTTCTATTTTGAATAGCCAGCGCATGTTTGAGGCACTAGCCGCCATGAATCACCGTTCTGTTACACTCTTGAATGAATGCAGTAAGACGGTCATCGGTAAGGACAGTTTTCTTTCATGCTTTGTAGCATCTGACATACCGGTTGGGATTATAGTTCTTTCATTTGTTTTCAAAACCTTGTTCTTCTATGAAAATAAGTATCAAGCAACTTGAATCTTACATTTAAAACCCTCTTGTAATTTTTGTTTGTTTAATTCATTCTTAAAGATAATATCCATGGATGTCCTCTTAAAGTAATGCTGAACATACTGCAGTCCTGCAGAGATCTCCGATATTATAATTCTTATCTCTTTGAGGGAATAGCAGATTATATGGCTGCAACTTATGACATCTGGAAGTTGAAACATGTGAGTATGTTAGAATAAGCTCAGAAACTGTCAGAAAGCATACTAATTCATTTAGCATTTTAAATACTTGTTTTTTACCCTTATAGCAGCTAATATACTAAAATATTCTAACACTAAATTGATATTTTAATAATTAGCTTCTTATTATTTCTGTCTGGGGTTTATTTGTGACTATAGGTACCTGACTTAGGACGATTTGACTTATGAGGTAGTGACTTTATGATGGTGTGAAAGCAATACACATTCTGTGGAAATCATACTTTGAATTTTGATCTTTTCCCAGGCTAGAGACAGGAGGTACAATACACTTTTGTAATGCTGGGTTGTGGCAGTGAGCGTCAATTCCCACTCAGTTACAGGAGGGTTAACAGCTGATGCTGACGTGTCACAGGCTTTGTGTTAGATGATTTTGCCCAACTGTAAGCTAATGTGAGTGTTCTGAGCATGTTTAACTATAAGCTAATGTGGGTGTTCTGAGAATGTTTAAGGTAGGCTTAGCTAAGTTATGATGTCCAGCAGGTTAGGTGTAATACATTATTTTTGATTTATGATGTATTTTCCATTTACGATGTGTTTATTAGGACTTAACTTCATTATAAGTTCAGAATCATCTGTATACTGTTCAATCTTTTAATCATCTTTCTATCTGAAACAAAAATTACATTGTCCAAAGTTTGCTCTATTATTTGGTTTTCAAAAGGTTGTGTGGTGCTTTGGTTAGATATTTAGCATTATTTTGGTGTTTACACTTCTCATTAGATTTTGAATAATAAAAGTGGGTGATATGACATACTTAATGGTTTATGAAGAATAAAATGTCTTTACTTAATGATCAATGTCCATTATTTCCTTCAGAGTAAAAGCCATTAAATTCAGGGTTTCTTTGCCAGGCACTGTGGCTTATGCCTGTAATCCTAGCACTCTGGGAGGTCAAGATGGGAGGATCACCTGAGCTTAGAAGTTCAAGACCAGCCTGAGCAAGAGTGAGACCCTATCTCTAGTTGGGTGTTGTGGTAGGCACCTGTAGTCTCAGCTACTCAGGAGGCTGAGGCAAGAGTGTCCCTTGAGCCCAAACGTTTGAGGTTGCTGTGAGCTATTATGCAACAGCACTCTACAGAGGGTGACAAACTGAGACTATGTCTCAAAAAAAAAAAATTCATGGTCTCTGTTACTACTACTTATAAACACTTAAAAAATGAAGTAGCTAGTATAAATTACTTTTTGCAATGAGTCACTGTTAACTATGTTAGATCACTAGGTTCAGTTTACTTTGAAGAGTAAGAAGAATATTTAGCTTACTTTGGGAATTGATTATGGAAAGAAAATAATCATAAGTGAGAAAGACTGAGAGGGAAATTGGAGGTGAACAGTGCAGTTTAATCATGATATAAGAACTCCATTCTCACTTGTAGGAATTAATATTAAATATGGAAATTTTTGAGTTATCTTTTATATGTTAGAATCTAGGAAATATCTTGGCTTGGGCATAGGAGGAGTTCAAGATTGAGTGGGACATTTTGAATAACTTGAGAAAAGGTATGTTTACAAGTAGTTTTCAGGTCTGTTGTACAAAAAGTACATAGGAAAGGATTTATTTTAAAATGCAATGGAAATATGGAAACCAGTTTATGCTGTGGTTCTTAGCTTATAAAAAGAGATTGCTTATTAATTAACTTGACACCTAATTCAGTGTGTGTCATTGGGAGGGGAAGATCACTATTCTTTTTGAGGATATATTCTGTTGATCAGGACAATTGTATGGTTATTTACATTGAGATCTAATAAACTACAGTTTATTACCATACTGTATTTATTAAAGAGTTTTCCCCTCAATTCTTTTTCTTTTTAAGGTTATTTTTCTCCTTCTGTTATTTGAAGACCTTGGTTTTCGACCTATTGGTTTGATGGACTTGTTAATGAAGAAGATAGAAGAGGAACCTGACTCCCTGGACCTGAAAAACATTCTCTCCATTCTTCATGTGTATTCTTCTCTCAACCATGTCTGCACATACCAGAACAAAGAGTATGTACTGGTTTGTTATTTTGTTTTTTTATTGTTACAAAACATATTTGTACAAAAGATTACATATAAATCACAAATCTAATGAATTATCACAAGTGAGCACATCCACAGCCATCATCCATGGCAATAAAGAAAGTGTTCCTCACTCATTTATAAAGTTAAACAGCATTTGATTTTATATTTGTTGCTCTTTGTCTTGCTTATTTCTTTGTTCATTATATTGGTTAATTCATTATAGGAGTTTTCATTTAAAACTCTCTCAGGTATCCCACCCTTCCCTAAGTTTATGGTTTGGTTTTCTTTCTTTCTTTCTTTCTTTTTTTTTTTTGTAGCGACAGAGTCTTACTTTATGCCTCAGTAGAGTGCTGTGGTATCACACAGCTCATAGCAACCTCCAACTCCTGGGCTTAGGCGATTCTGTTGCCTCAGCCTCTTGAGCAGCTGGGGACCACAGGCGCCTGCCACAATGCCCGGCTATTTTTTGTTGCATTTTGGCCAGGGCCGGGTTTGAACCTGCCACCCTTGGTATATGGGGCTGGTGCCCTACTCACTGAGCCACAGGCGCTGCCCGGTTTGGTTTTCTTTAACTTCATTGAAAAATTGAGAAATGTATCTTGAGAAATAATATTTTATTATGGTATGAACTCTTAATAAATTTTTAAGTGTGCAGCATAATGCATTTAACTATGATATTTTAACTATAGACACGGTATTGTACAATGAATCTCTGGAACTTAATCATCTCACAGAACTGGAACTTTATTTTTTTTTTAATTTTTATTTTTTTTTATTAAATAAGAAGCACATAGATCATGTATATATTAATGCATTTATGGGGTACAATGTGCTGAATTCATATAGAATTAGCAATGCTTACATCGCACTGGTTAATAGATACCGTTTCTCGTTTACTTACTGGTTGTGTTAAGCCATTTATACTCTATGCTAATAGATCCGACATGTACCCTTGCATTATGCACCATAGGTGTGATCCCACCATTCACCCTCCCTTGATCTTACCTCCCCCTTCCTTTCCCCTCCCAACCCTTACTCCTCCCTCTTTCAGCTTGGGCCATAGTTGTGATCTATTCTTCATATGAAAGTGTGAGTGATTGTAAATTGGTTTCGTAGTAGTACTGAGTACACTGAATATTTTTTCTTCCATTCTTGAGATACTTTACTAAGCAGGATATGTTCCAGGTCCATCCATGTAAACATAAAAGAGGTAAAGTCTCCATCTTTTTTAATGCTGCATAGTATTCCATGGTATACATATACCACAATTTATTAATCCATTCATGAGTTGATAGGCACTTGGGCTTCTTCCATGACTTGGCTATTATGAATTGAGTTGCAGTGAACAATCTGGTGCGCCTATCTTTGTTTTAAAGTGATTTTTGGTCTTTTGGATCTACACCTACTAGAGGAATTGCAGGGTCAAATAGCAGGTCTACTTTTAGATCCCTGAGTATTCTCCATACTTCTTTCCAAGAACTGGAACTTTATACCCGTTCAGCAGGACTCCCTGTTTCCCCTCCCCTGACCTCTGACAACCAACATTAGGCTTTCTGTTTATATAACCTTGACTTTTTAGGTACCTCATGCAATATCTGTCCTTCTTAGCACAGTGGACAGATCACTATTCTTATTTTGCTTAGGATAGTGTTCTCAAAGTTCATCCATGGTGTAGCACATGGCAGGATTTCCTTGGAAAGGCTGAGTAACATTCCATTGTATGTGTACATCGTATTTTCTTTACTCATCTGTTGGTGGACATTTAGGTTGTTTGTTTATCTTGGCTATTATACGTATGTTATAAATAGTGCTACAGTGACTATGGAAGTGCAAATATCTCTTCAAGCTCCTGATTTCAATTCTAATTTCAATTTATAGGAATTGAAATATATCCCAAGTGGGATTGCTAAGTCACATGATAGTTCTACTTTCTAATTTTTTGAGGAACCTTCATACTGCTTTCCATGCACCATTTTGTACTCCATCAATAGTGTACAAGGATTCCAGTTTCTCATATTCTCTCTAGCACTTGTTAGCTTTTCTTTATTTAATAATCACCATTCTAATAGGTGTGAAGTGATATCTCATTGTCATGTTGATTTGTATTTCCCAATAATTGGTGATATTGAATGTATTTTCACATATTTGTTGGCCATTTATACAAGGGTGGACAATTAAATTCATGAACTCATCCTAGAAAAAGTGCCCCATTGCTGAATATCACTACAGTCACCTTTGAAGTGTTCCCCCCAGGAAGGTAGGCACCAACACTGCACCTAGACCACCCTTTCAAAGCAGTTTAGGAATTCTTTTTCTGGAATGTATATCAGAGCTGTCATCATACTAAGTCAGACAATTAAGTTCACAAACTCATCCTAGAAAAAGTGCTACATACCTCAGTGCAGAGTATCACTACAGTTACCAGATGACTGAGGGAAGTACTTTGAAGGTGACCACAGTGATATCCAGCAGCGGGGTATCTAGCACTTTTTCTAGGATAAGTTTGTGAACTTGTTTGACCTCTCATGTCATCTCTGGAGATATGTCTATTTGTACGTTCTTTGCCCATTTTTTAATCACATTATTTATTTTTTTGCTATTGAGTTATAGGAGTTTCTTATGTATGTATTTTGGAGATTAGCCCTTTTTCCTCTATACAGTTTGCAATAATTTTTCTCCCTATTTTGTGGGTTCCCGTTTCACTTTGTTGGTTTGTTTCCTTGGTGTACAGTAGCTTTTTAGTTTTATGTAGTTCCCCTTGTCTGTTTTTGCTTTTGTTACTTGTACTTTTGGTGTTACACCAAAAAAATCACTGCCTAGGCCAATGTCATAAGCCTTTTCCTCTATGTTTTTTTCCAGAAGTTTTATAGTTTCAAGGCTTATATTTAAGTCTTTAATCCATTTTGAGTTAATTTCTGTGTATAGTGTAAGATAATGTTCCAGTTTCATTCTTTGGCATATAGCTATCCAGTTTCCCAAACCCCCTTTGTTGAAGAGAACATTCTTTCCCCATTGCGTATTTATTGTATTTTTTTTTTTTTTTTTTTTTTTGAGACGGAGCCTCAAGCTATCCCCCTGGGTAGAGTGCCATGGCATCACATGCTCATAGCAACCTCCAACTCCTGGGCTCAAGCGAGTCTCCTGCCTCTGCCTCCCAAGTAGCTGGGACC